>VZQC01005131.1:675712-709445 GCA_009823505.1 Rhizomys pruinosus | reverse complement strand
CTGGACAAACTGTCAGCCCATGAAAGGAAACAGCCAGAATTGACCAGAGTCCAAGACAACAGCTCTAGAGAGAGTGGACTGTTTTGCTTCTCATCCACCTGTGCCCCTTTTCTAAGCCTAGGGAATAATCTGCGGAAGAGGGGGCGCGGTAGAATGTAAGGGCTGCGATTGGGGTGAATGGTGAAACTACAGCAATGTAGTCTGGACACTCATTTGATCAACCTGATTGAACATATAACCCCTCACCCCCCACTGGAAGGTGGGGCTGTGGGGGTTTGGGCACAACAGCCTGAAAATTGGTTTTACATGAAGGATGCTTGTACTCATGGATTATCACTTATAGCTAAAAAATGAAAAAAAAACTGAAATATGCAGGACAGTTATAGCAGAATGCATGATCTCGGTTGGGGTGGGCGTGGGGGAGAAGAGAAAGGGAAATATGCCTGAACTGAATTGGAAAATGATGTATGAAATGCACAAAGCATCAATAAAAATAAAATGGTAACACCGAGCCAGGCGTGGTGGTGCATGCCTTTAATCCCAGCACTCAGGAGGCAGAGGTAGGTGGATCTCTGTGGGTTCAAGGCTAGCCTGGTCTACAGAGTGAGCTCCAGGACACCTGGTACTAAAAGGGAGACACTGTCTCAACAATACCAAAAAAAGTGTAAAACTAAAAAGAAAGAAAAAAAAACCCAAAATGCTAACATCGAAAAGAGGGAAGCCAGCAGGAAGCCAGCCTGGTCTGGATATGAGACTACAAATGCCACCTGGTGCCCAACTTCAGGTGGGATTTAACCCACTTCTACCTTCTGGCTACTGGTGACTGAGAACACAGCTGGCAACTCACCAGGCTGTGTTCAGAATTCCAGAAAACACAGGTGACCCACCCCAGATGTGCACCATGAACTCTTAGGTAAAACTAAGCTGTGAACCCTCAGCCAGAATGTCCAGGACAGTGCGGTACAGCACCTGCCAGAGGACTGGGTTGTTGCTCCAGCGGACGGTCATGCTGGCTGTAAAGAGAACTGTGCAATGGGAACATTTCAGCTTGCTGTCCTTATGATCTTGTGGTGAAAATGATATTGTACTGTTATTTTTGAACTTCAAGATAAACATAGATCTTAAATAAGATCTTAAATAAATTTTGTTGACAGAGACCTCATCAGGTACCAGAGGGCCTGACAGGGAGCCAGCAGGCAGGGAGGTAAAGAACTGTGTAAACATGGAAAAAGATAAATAGATTTTGTCTTAAAAAAAAAAAAAGTGATCTGTGTTAAGCTGCAGCTGATTGGTTGCTGAGTACCTAGCTGAAAATCCTTTCCTATTTCTTCTAGCTCACAGTGAGGAGGAAGCACTCCATGAAATGGAAGGAGAGGTAATCGAGTGCCACATCCTTCGATTCTGTAGACCTATCATGCAGAAAACAGCCTATGAGCTATGGCTCAAGGACCAGAAGAAAGTCTTGCATTTGAAATGTGCCCAGTTTTTGGAAGAAAGTGCCTATCGATGCAACCACTGTCGAAACAAGGATTTCATTCCTTATCACCACTTCAGAGTGGACATTCGACTCAACCATTTGGACACAGACACAATTAAGAAGATGGCAAAGTCCCAAGGATTTAAAAGTAAACTTGCTTCATTCCTAACCATTCCCAACTATTCCAGGGAAGTGTGGAGACTAAGATCTAGATGGAAATAGGTCTGGACCTTAAAAGCTTCAAGTTCCCTGGGGAGCTGGGGCAAAACACCAGCACAGGTCCATGGGCAGACCAGGGTGGTGCTGCGGATGCACCTGGGATGGCAGAATCCAACTCACTGTAACTTCCAGAGATGCCAGAGAGGATTTTGCCATACAGGCTCCAGCAAATGAGTGACTGAGCTTAAATTAAGATGTCTCTCTTGGGGCTGGAGAGATGGTTCAGTGGTTAAGAGCACCAAGTTCTCTTACAGAGGACCTAGGTTCAATTCCCAGCACCTACATGATGGCTAACAACCATCCATAACTCCAGTTACAGGGGATCTGACACCCTCTTCTGATCTCCATAGGCATTGCATGACGCAGGTGCACTTATACACATGCAGGCAATAAACTCATACCCACAAAATAAAAATAAAACATTTTAAAAAAGAAGTTATGACCACCCCCAAAATGTCTCTCTTAGCCTCCCTCCCTCCCTTCTTTCCTTCCTTCCTCCTTTTCTTTTTCTCAGGCAGAATCTTATAGCCCAGGCTGAGCTCTAGCTAAGAATAACCTTGAACTTCTAATCTTTCTGCCTCTGCTTCCCAAATGCTAAGACTACAGTCATGGACCGTGATACTTAATTTTATGCATTGCTGGGATTGAACCGAGGGCCTCATGTATACAGGCAAGCAGTCTACCCTATAAGCAATCTACCAGCTAACTAATCCACATCTGCATCTCCAGCCTGTGGTTTCTGCTGCTAGAATGTCCAGGAAGCTGTTGGCCTTCTAGTGGTCACAAAACTTTGATGACCTAGTGACCAGATCTGTGTCTGGGCTGCTGGCCTCTAGACACACAGCCAGGAAGCTGGTGGCTTTGTGGGCAATGCTGGGGAGGTGATAACTCCCCAGCCACACCCAGCCAGGAAACTGCTGATTTCCATGCCCCCCACAAGTGCACAAACCCATGGCCAGAGGCTGCTAGCCTTTGGAACCACCCAACCAATCATGGAAACGAGCCCCACGTATGTACAAAATAGAAAGCTAGCTGAAATATTAACAGTTCCATGATCAATCAATAACTCAAAGAGTAGCAGAGCTTGTAGGAATTCTCTTTATTCAAGCAGGGCAAACAGCTATATAGGTCAGGCAACTCCCACACTGTATGACATTACTTCCCAGGAGCCAATGCCAGACCCCCCACACCTTAGGACCCAGAGGCCTCCTGCCTGGCTGTTGATCTTAAAGCATGTTAGCTGAAATGTTAGCAAACACACACTCAATCTCAGACATGCTCACACCTGCCCCAGGTTATTTTCATTTTATAGACAACAAAATTGAATTTGCAGAAGCTTAAGTAATTTAACAGTACAGAATGAACAACAGACTTTATCAATGTCTTCTCTTTTTCTCATGTTCTGCCTATTACATCTGCGTTTCTCCAAAGTGAGGGGCTAAAGTTTTGAGAAATACTAAGATTAGAAGAGGTTCCAGAGCCTTAGGTATTCATTTGCTTATTTCTCAGTGCTAGACATCAAACCCAGGTCTTCATGCAGTCCAGACAAGCTGTCTGTCGTGGAGGCCCAGCACCGGGTATGAGTCAGAGAATGAAACAAGAGACTGGGTAATTTCTGCCCTGACAGTTCTTTTCCTTCCTCCTCCTCCTCCTCCTCCTCCTCCTCCTCCTCCTCCTCCTCCTCCTCCCCTCTCCTCCCTTCTCCTCCCTCCTTTCTTCTTTTCTACAGATTCTATTTTTCTTTATACATATGTGCCCATGTGCATGCGTGCCATGATCATACAGATGCCTGAGGATGCTAGAATTGGGCATTGGATCCCCTGGAGCTGGATTTAACAGGCCTGTGGCCATCAGAGGTTCATCTGCTTTAGTCTCCACATGCGGATGGATGGATAGATAGTAGATAGATAGATAGATAGATAGATAGATAGATGATAGATGAATGATAGATGATAGATAGATAGATAGATAGATATAGATGATAGATAGATGATAGATAGGTAATAGACAGACAGACAGATAGACAGACAGATGCTTTTTAAAAAGTCAGGCTTGAAGTCAGGCGTGGTGGTGCACGCCTTTAATTCCATCACTCAGGAGGCGAGGCGTGTGGATCTCTGTGAGTTCAAGGCCAGTCTGGTCTACATAGTGAGTTCCAGGCCAGCTGGGACTAAAGGGAGACCCTGTCTCAAAAGGAAAAGAAAAAAGAATCAGGCTTTAAGTTCATAACCTTAGAATCTGGATCTGAAAAGTTTCAAGTTCTTCAAGGGCTTGGGCACAGAGAACATGAGACAGAGTGGTCATCTCATCATCAGGGCAGGGAAGGTGTCAGAAACACACACATGTATGACACCAAGTGCTGATTACTCACCCTTATTACATAGCCCCTTGGGCATGATTTTCTTCAAAATTGAAAATATCCTTATTATTATTATAAAACAAAGCTGGGCATTGTATGTGGCCATTCTAGTACTTGGAAGGTAGAGGCAGGACAATCAGGAGTTTGAGGTCATCATCAGTTATACACCAACTTTGAAGCCAGACTGGGCTTCATGAGACTTTGTCTCTGAAAAACAAAAAGAACAACCAAAAAGGTTGTATATGTGTCAAATGCTATTGACAGTGATATTTGTACCAAGGCAGCAAGATGCAGTTATATCTAAAGTGAAGTGATAGATAGAGCTACAGAACTTACAGAAGAAATAGCTGGGAATTGATTATTATTCAAGAGGTGAGGGTCTTGGGCAATGTGCTAAGAACTGGGATGTAGCTTTGCATGAGGGGTGATGGATACGTGAGTTGGAGAACTTACTCTATGGGGGCAAGAACACAATGTTCAAACTGCATTTCTGTTCATTAAAAGAACTCTCAGATGTATGGCTGCAGCAAGAGGATAGAGAATAAGAGGCAAGCCTGGGTTACAGACTTCAAGGACAGCCTGGACTACATAGCTTGTGTTGAAAAATCTGTGAAGTACATCCACTAGTCATTAATCTCGGCACTCAAAGATCAAGGCTACAGTTTTATCACTAGCCAGTGATCTTAGACAAGTTGCTATTTTATTATTTCCTTTTTTAAAAATATTATTTCCATAATAGTCCAATGAAAGTTTTGACAAATGACCTGGGAGATAGTTAAGGACTTGGACTTCTCCCAATCTGTGGTTGTGCTTTCCTCTGGATGTTTAGAACTAGTTGCTTACCTGTATAAGGAGAGAATAGTGCAATCTCCTTACTAAAGTGACATCTATCCTTTGTGGTCTGTTTCTACCACGAGAATGAACTACATGTCTTTGTCAAAGCTGAGTGATCTGGGGACTGGGAAAAGTAGTTCCTGGCTGGGCAAAGAGAAGGAAGAGTCTTTAGTCGATATTCAGCAAGTATCTCATATACTCATTTATTTAGTCGATATTCAGCAAGTATCTCATACTCATTTATTTTCTAGCTTCAGAGGAAATCATCTTTTCTAAATCACATTTGTTCCCTAAGAAATGCAAATTTCCCGAGACTCTCAGGTACATGGATCTATCATTTTACAGGACATAGAGCATAACCATTATCATTAAATTAAGTACTTTGGGCCTCTTTGGTATGGAGGGAAGCTGCCCGGGTGGCATGGTATGTTCAATTAGTGGGTATCATGCTGGGGTTTTAGCATCTTGCTTTGCTAGTTTAAAGATATTTCAAACCAAAATCCATGCTATATCTATTACTCTTGATCTCCTGTTTATTCCCGTGTGTTAACAGTCCTGCAGAAGCAACGGAAAAGTTATTGCAGTTCTTTGACAGCATTATAGTCAAAATGAGAACCAGGCCAGAGGGCCTCATCCCCCTTGAACCATGCTTGTGTGAGGAGCGGCTCCAAACCATCATCTTGCCTCTGGCCCAACATTTTGTGGCTTTGGAAGAAAACAATAAAGCCCTGTATTACTTCCTAGAAATGGCATCTGCTTACCTCATTCTGGGTGACAACTATATGGTAAGCGGTTCCTCCCGCTCCCTCTCCATCTTTGTCTCTAGGTCAAAGTAAAGGTGCACAGTCAGAAGAGAATCCTAGTGTGCTTTTCATTACTCATGTTGGTTCCTGACAATTCCCCTTTCCTTTGAAAAAAAAAATCACACTGCTTAGAAGGGAAACAATCAAGATTGAGAAAAAGGGGCTGGAACAAATTTCAAGTACCGTCATATATTAGACTAGGGCTAGAGATACATGCTTGTGATCTCAGCACTTTGGAGGCAGAGGCAGGAAGATAAGACCTGTTGAATCCCAGCCTCAGCTATATGGCAAGTTTGTGGACACAGTTTACATGAAACCCCGTCTCAAAACCAAGAAAAAGCACAAAAACAAAAAAGTGAAAAAGTGAAAAAGCTGGAGCGATGGCCAGAAGTTAAGAACATTTTACTGGGGCTGGTGAGATAGCCTAGCGGTTAAGAGCACCAACTGCTCTTGCAGAGGACCCGGGTTCGATCCCCAGCACCCACATGGCGGCTAAGAACCGTCTGTAACTCCAATTCAAGGAGAACTCCAGTTCCAGGGAAATCCAAGACCCTCTTCTGACCTCCGAGGCATTGCACGACACGGGCGGCGCACAAACCTGCATGCAGACAGTACATTCCTACACATACAGAAATAAATAAAATTTAAAAAAAATTTAAAAAAAATAACATTTTACTGCTCTTCTAGAAGAGCTAAGCTCAAGTCCCAGAATCCATATCTAGTGGCTCATACAGCTTACAACTGCCTGTTACTCCAACTCCAAGGGGACCTGAGGCACCTGGCTTCCAGTGGGACCTGTGCCATGTGCACATACACCCGTCATACATATAATTTAAAACAATAAAATAATAATAATAATAATAATAATAATAATAATAAAACATTTTAAAAACAAAGAATGGGAGATGGAGAAATGGCTCATCAGTTAAGAGCACTGACTGCTCTTGCAGAGGACCTATGTTCTATTCCCAGCACCCACATGACGGCAAGAACTTTCTTAGCCGGGAGTGGTGGTGCATGCCTTTAATCCTAGCACTTGGAAGGCAGAAGCAGGCGGATCTTTGTGAGTTCAAGGCCAACCTGGTCTACAGAGTGAGTTCCAGGACAGATGGGGCTACAGGGAGATCCGGTCTCAAAAAGACAAAAAAAAAAAANGGCAAGTTTGTGGACACAGTTTACATGAAACCCCGTCTCAAAACCAAAGACAAAAGCCAAAAACAAAAAAGTGAAAAAGTGAAAAAGCTGGAGCGATGGCCAGAAGTTAAGCAAATTTTATGGCTGGTGAGATAGCCTAGCGGTTAAGAGCACCAAAACTGCTCTGCAGAGGACCCGGGTTCGATCCCCAGCACCCCCATGGGCGGCTAAGAACCGTCTTGTAACTCCAATTCCAAAGAGAAACTCCAGTCCAGGGAAATCCAAGACCCGCTTCTGACCTCCGAGGCATTGCACGACCGGGCGGCGCACAAACCCTGTATGCAGATAGTACATTCATTACACATACAAGACCAAAATAAATTTAAAAAAATTTAAAAAAAATAACATTTTACTGCTCTTCTAGAAGAGCTACGCTCAAGTCCCAGAATCCATATCTAGTGGCTCATACAGCTTACAACTGCCTTGTTACTCCAACTCCAAGGGGACCTGAGGCACCTGGCTTCCAGTGGGACCTGTGCCATGTGCACATACACCCGTCAACATATAATTTAAAACAATAAACTAATAATAATAATAATAATAATAATAAAACATTTTAAAAACAAAGAAAAAGAGAATGGGCGCATGGGAAAAGATATGGCTCAGCTGTTAAGAGGCACTGACTGCTCTTGCAGAGAGGGACCTATGTTCTATTCCCAGCACCACATGACGGCTAACAATTTTCCCTTAGCCGGTGAGTGGGGTGGTGCAGCCTTTAATCCTAGAGCACTTGGAAGGCAGACGCAGGCGATCTTTGTGGAGTTCAAGGCCCAACCTGGTTAACAGAGTGAGTTCCAGGGGACCGATGTGGCTACAGGGAGATCCGGTCTCAAAACGACAAAAAAAAAAAAAAAAAAAAAGAACCTTCTTTAGTGCTGGGTGTTGTGAGTGGTGGCATGCCTTTAAAATTTTTTTTTTCATTTTCTTTATTTCCTATGTGTATCGAATGTTATTGTCTGCATTGCCAAGTCTGTTACCCCCATTGCCGTGCAATTCCGTGGAGGTCAGAAGAGGGCGCGGACTCCCCTGGAACTGGAGTTCTCCTGGGAATTGGAATTTCAGACGGCTCTTGGCCCCCATGTGGATGGCTGGGGATCGAACCCGGGTCCTCGCAAGATCGGTCGGTGCTCTTAACGGCTAGGTCCCGCTCCAGCCCCGGTTTGCATTTGGCCTTTAATCCCAGCACTTGGGAAGGCAGAAGCAAGCGGATCTCTGTGAGTCAAGCCAGCCTGGTCTACAGAGCAAAGACGCTCCAGGCAGCTGGGGACTGAGGGGAACCCTGTCCACAAACAACAAAAACAAAACAAAACAAAAACAATCAAAGTATTTACAACCAAGCCAGGCCTGGTTGGTGCCACTTGGGTAGGCTGAGGCAGGAGGCTTGATGTCAACCTACGCTACAATAGCAAGTTCAAAACCAGTCTAGCCAGCTGGGTGTGGTGGCGTCCCTTTAATCTAAGCCTTGGGAGGCAGAGGCAGGTGGATCTCTGTGAGTTCAAGGCAGCCTGGCCTACTAGTGAGTTCAGGCAGCTGGACCACAGGGAGACCCTGTCTTACAAAGATTTAAAAAAAAAAAAAAAAAGCCGGGCGTGGGTGGTGCACGCCTTAATCCTAGCACTTGGGAGCAGAGGCAGGCGGATCATTGTGGTTCAAGGCCAGCCTGGTCTACAGAGTGAGTTCCCGGACAGCGGGACTACAGGGAGGGACCCTGTCTCAAAAAGGCACCAAAAAAAAAAAAAAAAAAAAAAAAAAAAAAAAGAAAAGAAAACAGTCTAGGCTGGGGCTGGAGAGATAGCCTAGCGGTTAAGAGCACTGACTGCTCTTGAAGAGGACCCAGGTTTGATCCCCAGCAACCACATGGCAGCTGAACCTAACTCCAGTTCCAGGGGAATCAGACTCCCTCTTCTGACCTCCGCAGCATTGCATGACATGGGTGCACAAACCTGCATGCAGACAGTACATTCATACACATAAAAAATAGAAAAATAAAAAATTTTAAAAACCAGTCTAGGCTGCTGGGGCTAATTCCCCGGCCACCGCTGATGCTCCATGGAGAGGGCTTGGGAGAGAAGTGCGGACCAGCCGCTGATTGGGATGGGGCTGAGCGAGGGAGTGAGTGCCAGCGATCCCGAACAAAAACGCACACGAGACCGGGAGTGCGTCTAGGCAAAAGCTCGTTTTATTGTATCCAGCAGCGGTTTATATCTCTTTGGCAAGTGGGGCAGGAGAAGTGAAAATGACAGGGATCCTGGGCCAATGGTAACCGGGCTTCTTAGCCATGTCTTAGGCAACCAGCAGCGCGTCTGGGCAACCAGGCAGAGCCGTTTTTTTCAGGTTGGGCTATGCTGAGTCATTCCTATGCGGAATTGACTTACTTTTGAAACTTACAGACAAGTCACCAAACTTTAGGGCAGGCTCAAGAGATTACTTGTGGGCCCCATGGCTCAGCAGGCCCAACATAAGCTATAAAGCAAACCTACCATGATTAATTAATTAATTAATTAATTAAAATACTGCCACTTTTAGGGTTGTCTACTTGCATATTCCCAAAACGGTTTGACCAGACTCCATCTGAACCGTTCACTTTTATCATAGTCCTCTCTAGCAACATCCTAGTGGCTTTTACCTTTCTGTCCAAATATACTTTAAAGACCTTATTTTTAAGTTTTAATTATGTGAATTAATGTAGCTTGTAGCCTCAGTTGTCCTGGAACTCACTATGTAGACCAGACTGGCCTTGAACTCACAGAAATCTGCCTGCCTCTGCCTCCCTGAGAGTTGGGACTAAAGGCATGCACCACGACACCCAGCAGGAGCAAAACGTTTTTGTTTGGTTTTTGTTTTTTTTTTGATGTTTTCGAGACAGGGTATCCCTGTATCCCTGTAGCCCCAGCTGTCCTGGAACTCACTCTGTAGACCAGGCTGGCCTTGAACTCACAAAGATCCACCTGCCTCTGCCTCCTAAGTGCTAGGACTAAAGGCGTGCGCCACCACGCCCGGCTGCAAGACGTTTTTTTTTAATTATGTGAATATGTGTGTCAAGGGGTGAGTAGGTACATATGAGTGCAGGTTCCCATGAAGGCCAGGACAGGTTTCAGATCCCCTAGAGCTGGAGTTACAGGTGGTTGAGAGCTACCTCACCTGGGTGCTCTGCAAGAGCAACTAGTGCCCTTAACCTCTGAACCATCTCTCCAGCCCCCCCCCAATTCATTTATTTTATGTGTATATGTGAGTGCCTGTATGTAAGTACGTGTGCCAAGTGCATTCATGGAGTCCATGCAGGCCAGAAGAGGACTCTTGGAACCAGAGTTAACAGGCAGTTGTGAGGTGTCGTGCTGTTGTTGGAAACCAAACCCAGGTCCTCTACAAGAGCAGCTAGGGCTCTTAACTAATACTTTAGGGCTCCCCCAAATACTTTAGAGCACAGATAATCTATAGGTCTCCGTTACCTGATTACAGCCTTGTGGCCATCAGAGGTTCATCTGCTTTAGTCTCCATGCAACTTTGCTAGGCTTTCAGACAGACCTTGGACCACCAGAGTACTAGTGAATGTTCCTCCAAGGAGACTGTAAGCATCCATGGCACCATGCTAGGAGAACTCAGGAAACTGGATGCACATAATGAAATAAAGATAAATTTTTGCTAAGTAACTTAGAAAGCACTGAGCTGAATCCAGCTAAATTAGTCCCTCCACTATAGACATGTCAGTATCTTTGGGATACTGACACACATGAATATCTGCCTAGGACAGAGAAAGTTACATAGTTCAGGCTCTGGCTGAGGCACAAGTCTGTTCTCAAACCCATTAGACTTTACATCACCTTCCTTGAACTTGCATAAGGAAATACCTTTCTGCATCTTGCTTCAGGCCAGTTTCAGACTTCTGAGCTTCCACATGGACAACTCCTTCAGGTCCATGCTGATAGTCTGTTGTATATTTTACAGTTGCTGTGGATCATAGAAGCCTAATCAACATCCATACCTCAGACTTATATAAAAATTAAACTACTTAAAATCATCAGTAAGTCCATTGTCTGGAGTGCTTGTTATACATTAAAGCCTCCTGCCTGTTTCATGAGCACATTTGCATGGTAGTAAAGATGCAGCCAGTGAGTCTCAGGAGGTCAAAGTAGACTTAGGGGTCAGTTCTTTTATTAGTGTGATGGTTAATCCTGGGTGTCAACTTGACTGGACTAAGGAACAAATAAGAGAAAAGGGTCTTCTGATTGGACCACCTCAACCCGGATGGCCCACCCCAAATGTGGGTGTTACCTTCTGCCGGCAGGCAGTATTTAAGGCCACAGCAGCGGGAGAGTGGTCCCTTTTTTTCCTCCTGTGCTTGCTTCTCTCATCTGGTGAGTTTGTCTGCTGCTGTGATCAACCTTTCGGATCCCAGCGTGTACTGAGATGGCAGATCTCCTGGAATCCATTCGGGCCTCAGCACTAGACTGGGACTCCTGAGACATCCAGCCTTGCGGACCTGGAGCGGTTCCCTGGATTCCCGCCTCTCCAGTTCGGCGCTACTGTTGACTCCGATCATGTGAGCAAATCCAATAAATTGTATATAGTTATTATACTCATCCTGTTGCTTCTGTTTCTTTAGAGAACCTGACTAATACAGATTCTGGTACCAAGAGTTGTTCTAGAGAAACAGAATTGAAAGGATGAATTTTCTTTAGTGGGCTTGGTAGCTTCTGGAGCCAGCTCTCCAACCCAATGAAACCTAGAGTTATGAAGGCTCTCCTGGTGGCATGAAGAGGAATGATATCCTTGGTGCAGACCATTTGATTAATTATGAAGATAGTTCCATTTGACTCACCTTACTCACCTCTTGTGAGAAGCAAGGAATTTAGTGACTCTATATAAAACGTTCGAGAAATTGCGGAAAATAGGAAAATAATGATGGTGCCTTGTTGCTCCTAGCATGTCTGGTAAACTGATAGAGGAAAATATGGAGCTCGGTGATAAAAATGACCAGCTCCCGATTCAAACAACAGTTTAAAGGTTTCCAAGTGTGCTCTGGAAGAGAATCTTCTTCCAGCAGCCAAAGAGCTAAAGCAGCAGAAAATCAAGCTGGGGCCCTTATTATACGTTTGGCGATTTACAACGCAAATTTAATTCCCAGCCACGAAAAGTGTCAGCAGTTAAAGTGAGAGCACTGGTGGGGAAAGGGTGGAACCCTGAAACCTGGGATGGAGATGTGGGGAGAACCATGATGATGAGGATTTTGAACCCTCGGATTCTGAGGATTTTCTTTATCTGAGGAATTAATCTCCCCACCCTCTGCAGAGAATCCACACCCTGCGATCCCTCCTCCCACCCTTGCCTGAGGAAATTAATCCCCCCCCCCAGTGGGAGCTGATGTCCCTCCGGGCCCACAATTGTTTCCTCTAGACCTATAACCAGATTGAAGTCTAAGCAAGCCCTCAAGGTGAGATAGAAAGTGTGGTCCACGGGAGGTGCGATATACCACTAAAAAAATTAATGAGTTTGCTGTTCATTCCGCAGAAGCCTAAGGAATATGTGTGGGAATGGATTTTAAGGGTGTGGATAATGGTGGAAGGAATATAAAATTGGATCATACTGAGTTTATCGATATGGCCCACTGAGTAGAGATTCTGGTTTAATTGGAAGCTCGAGCAGTTAAAAAAGGTGTTAAAGTTTATTTGAATGGTTGGGATGTATTTATTAAAACATGGCCTACTACAGCGAGTTCGTTAGAGATGCCTGATATTCCTTGGCTTAGTATTGAAGGGATTGTGAGGGTCAGGCAGATGGGCCTGCTCGAGTGGATTCGAGTGTAAAACCACATTCTCCACATATGAGACCCAGAGGACATGCCATTCACTGAATTTATAAGATGGAAGTATAGAGAGACACCAGAACATTTGAAGAGCTTTGTTTTTGCTCTATTTTTATGCCAGATCTTAAGTTAGGAAGTTGTGGCTCACTTGCATAAAATAAATGTACACGTAATAGGTCTAACAGGACCTCGGGTAGGCGTCAGGTGGCACACTGAATCACGAAGGCCAGTGAGGTAGTTATTATTCATAATGGGTGGCAAAGGCAAACAATACCTATAATGGCATGTACCCGAAATGATCTTTGGAACTGGCTAATTAAACATGGTGTTCCCAGGAACCAAATACATAAGAAGCCTACTAAGTTTTTATTTGATCTGTTAAGCAGAAAAGCTCTAGAACAAATGACAGGAAGCCAACATTTGATTTTAGGAGTAGCGAATCTTGCCCAGTTGACCAGTTTCCAGACTTGAGACAGTTCACAGACCCAGAACCCCTTGAATGAAGGGGTAGCCGGGTTCCAGTGAGGAAGGACCTTGTCACAATACCAAAGAGTTATGCTGTTTGCCTTCCTCCTGTCCTTCCCCAGAGGGACCTGAGGCCTTTTACTAGGGTAACTGTACACTGGGGAAAAGGAAATAATCAGACTTTTCGAGGCCTATTGGATACTGGTTCTGAGTTGACACTGACCAAGGACCCTAAAAAGCATTGTGGCCCTCGGTTAAAGTAGGGGCCTATGGAGGTCAGGTGATAAATGGAGTTTTGGCTGAAGTCCGACTCACGGTGGGCCCAGTGGGTCCAGACGCATCCCGTAGTTATTTCCCCAGTCCCAGAATGTATATTGGATAGATATAATTAGAAATTGGCAGAATCCCCACATTGGTTCCCTGATCTGTGGAGTGAGGGCTATTATGGTTGGAAAGGCCAAATGGAAACCATTGGGGTTGCCTCTACCAGGGAAAATAGTGAACCAAAAACGTATCATATCCCTGGAGGGATTCAGAGATTAATGCCACTATCAAGGATTTGAAAGATGCAGGGGTGGTGATTCCTACCACATTCTCCATTTAACTCTCCAATTTGGCCTGTGCAAAGACAGATGGCATCATGGAGAAAGACAGTTGACTATTAAAACTCAACCAAGTAGTGACACCAATTGCAGCCCTGTACCAGATGTGGTGTCCCTACTCGAGCAGATTAATATGTCTCCTGGTACCTGGTATGCAGCTATTGATCTGGCCAATGCTTTCTTCTCAATACCGGTTATAAGGACCACCAGAAGCAATTTGCTTTAGCTGGCAAGGCCAACAATTACCTTTACTGTCTTACCTCAGGGGTATGTTAACTCTCCAGCATTGTGCCTAACTTAGTTAGAAGGGATCTTGATCGCCTGACTCTTCCACAAAATTCACACTGGTCCACTATATTGATGATGTTATGTTGATGGACCCAGTGAACAGAGGTAGCAGCTAGTCTAGACTTGTTGGTAAAGCATATGCGATGAGAGGATGGGAAATAAATCCAACTAAAATTCAAGGGCCATCTACCTCGGTGAAGTTTCTAGGAGTTCAGTGTGTGGGCATGCAGAGACATTCCTTCTAAGGTAAGAATAAGTTGTTGCACCTGGCCCCTCCCTCCACCAAGAAAGAAGCACAACAGTTTGGTGGGCTTTTTGGATTCTGGAGGCAGCACATTCCTCATCTGGGTGTGTTACTACGACCCATTATCAGGTGACTCGTAAGGCACAAACTTTGAGTGGGGCTTGGAACAGGAAAAGGCTCTTCAACAGGTCCAGGCTGCAGTGCAGGCTGCTCTGCCCTAGGGCCATATGATCCAGCAGACCCAATGGTGCTTGAGGTTCAGTGGCAGATAGAGATGCGTCTGGAGTCTGTGGCAGGCTCCCATAGGGGATCACAGCGGAGGCCCTTGGGAATTTGGAGCAAGGCTCTACCTTCATCTGCAAAACACTATTCTCCTTTTGAGAGACAGCTCTTAGCCTGCTATTGGGCCTTAGTGGAAACTGAAAATTTGACAATGGGCCACCAAATCACCATGCGACCTGAGCTGCCCATCATGAGCTGGGTGTTATCTGACCCACCAGACCCTAAAGTAGGACTGCACAGCAACAGTCCATTGTCAAATGGAAGTGGTACATACGGACAGGGCCCGGGCAGGCCCTGAGGGCACAAGCAAGCTACATGAAGAAGTTGCCCAAATGCCTATGGTTCCCACTCCTGTTACAATGTTCCTGTGCTTAAGCATGCACCTTGGCTTCATAGGGTTTGCCTTTGATCAGTTGACTGAGAGAAGACTAGGGCCTGGTTTACTGATTGTTCTCACGCTATGCAGGCACCACCCAGAGGTGGACAGCTGCCGCATTACAGCCAATTTCTGAAACAACCCTAAAGGACACTGGTGAAGGAAAGTTTTCACAGTGGGCAGAACTTCGGGCAATGCACATGTTGTGCATTTTCCTGGAAGGAGAAATGGCCAGAGGTTCGATTTATACTGATTCATGGGCTGTAGCCAATGGTTTGGCTGGATGGTCGGGACTTGGAAGAGCATGACTGGAAAATTGGTGGAAGACATTTGGGGAAGAAGTATGTGGATAGAGCTCTCTGAATGGTCAAAGGATGTGAGATACTTGTGTCTCATGTAAATGCTCATCAAAAGGTGATCTCAGCAGAGGATGAGTTTAATAATCAAGTAGATCGGATGACTCGTTCTGTGGATAGTCAGCCTCTTTCTCCAGCTATCCCTGTTGTTGCTCAATGGCCCATGAACAAAGTGGTCATGGTGGCGAGATGGAGGTTATGCATGGGCTCAACAGCATGGACTTCACTCACCAAAGGCTGATCTGGCTACAGCTGCTGCGGTGCCAGATTTGCCAACAGAGACCAATATTGAGCCCCCGATATGGTGCTATTCCCGGGGTGACAGCCAGCAACTGGTGGCAGGTTGACTACATTGGACACTTCCATCATGGAGGGGACAGCGTTTTGTCTTACAGGAATAGTACTTATTCTGGTTATGTGATTTGCCTTTCCTGCACGTAATGCTTCTGCCAAAACTACCATCCAGGGACTTACAGAATGCCTTATCCACTCATGGTATTCCTCACAGCATTGCTTCTGACCAAGGAACCTACTTCACAGCAAAGAAGTGCGACTGTGGCCCATGTCATGGTATCCACTGGTCTTACCATGTTCCCCACCACCCAGAAGATGGCTTGATAACGATGGAATGGCCTCTGAAGACACAAGTTACAGCCAATTAGTAGCAATACCCTGGAGGGCTGGGGCAAGGTTCTCCAGCAAGCAGTTTATGCTTTGAATCAGCGTCCACTATATGGTACTGTTTCTCCTATAGCCAGAATTCATGGGTCCAGGAACCAAGGGGTGGAAGTGGAATGATTCCACTCACTACTACCCCTAGTGACCCAGTAGGAAATTTTTGCTTCCTGTCCCACGACCTTGCGTTCTGCTGGTCTAAATGTTTTGGCTCCAATGGGGGGAGTGCTTTTGCCAGGAGATACAGCAATGTTCCATTGAACTGGAAGCTAAGACTTCCCCCTGGCCACTTGGGCTTCTACTGCCCTTAAGCCAACAGGCTAAGGAAGGAATAACAGTAGTAGGAGGAGTGATTGATCCAGACTACCATGGGGAAATTGGACTTTTTCTCCACAATGGGGCAAGGAAGATTATGTCTGGAAGGCAGGAGATGCTGTAGGGCCTTCTGGTGCTACCATGTCTTTGATTAAGGTCAATGGGAAACTCCAACAACCCAAACCAGACAGGAAATAAATGGCCCAGACCCTTCAGGGATGAAGGTTGGGTCATCCTCCAGGGAAAAGCCAAGACCTGCAGAGGTGCTTGCTGATGGTGGATACAGAATGGGTAGTAGAAGAAGGTAGTCATAAATATCAGCTGAAGCACGGGACCAGTTGAACAGAACGTGGATTATAATAGATATTAACTTTGTCTATTTGGTTAAGAATGTGCTTGTTTATATATGTATATATGAGGTCCCATTTGTCAATTGTCGACCTTAATTCTTGTGCAGTGGCTGTCTGATTTAGGAAGTCTTTTCCTATGCCTATGTCTTGTAGTCTGCTGCCAACTTTTTCTTCTATCACCTTCAGAGTTTGGGGTTTCACGTTGAGGTCTTTGATCCATCTGGAGTTGACTTTTGTACAGGGCGAGAGGTAGGGGTTTAATTTCATTCTTCTACAAGTGGTGATCCAGTTTTGCCAACACCACTTGCTGAAGATGCTGTCTTTTCTCCATTGTGTCTTCTTGGCCCCCTTGTCAAATATGAGATGGCTGAAATTGTATGTGCTCAAGTTTAGATCTTCAGTTTTGTTCTATTGGTCAACAGGTCTGTTTTTGTGCCAGTACCAGGCTGTTTTTATGACTATAGCCCTGTAGTATAGTTTGAAGTCTGGTATAGAGATCCCCCCTATGGAGCAGCTGGTGTTCTTAACCACTAAACCATTTCTTCAGAACCAAAACCCAGAATATTTTTTTCAATTAGCAATAATCGTGCCTCCAACAAACCTCATTAGCTACAATACTGCCACTGCGAAAAGCTAAAACCCAGAATTAACTTCACCGCAGAAAAGATATCTCAGAGTGGGGCATGATGGGATATATCTTTAATCCCAACTCTCAGGAGGCAGAGGCAGGCAGATCTCCACGTGTGTGAGGCCAACCTGGTCTACATATCTAGTTGTGGGCAAGCTGCGGCTACACAGTAAGAGTCTGTTTCAACAAACTATAACAACAAAAATAAAACAAAACAGAAACCTTGAGGATGAGCCAGTATGAAGCATAGTTTATTAAAAGATAATTTTTTAAATTTTATTTATTTTTGTATGTGTATGAGTGTACTGTCTGCATGTAGGTCTGTGCACCCGTGTCATGCAATGCCGCGGAGGTCAGAAGAGGGTCTCGGATTCCCCTGGAACTGGAGCCCTCCTGGAATTGGAGTTACAGACGGTTCTTAGCTGCCATGTGGGTGCTGGGAATCGAACCCAGGTCCTCTGCAAGAGCAGTCAGTGCTCTTAACCGCTAGGCTACCTCTCCAGCCCCAAAAGATATTTTTTACAAGGACTTTGAGCCCAGGGGTTAATAGGAAGAGCTATCCAGGGAAAGACTATGATGGTGAAGTATGGGAATCTTTTGAGGGAGATTGTGCTCTGCTGTCTTTGTAATGGTTGTATACATGGTCCTATGGCTTCCTTAGTTACATTGCCCAGAGATAATTTACAACAAGGTTTAAAGGTCAAAGAACTAACTCTCTCTCTCTCTCTCTCTCTCTCTCTCTCTCTCTCTCTCTCCTTTTTGAGACAGGGTCTCCTTGTAGCCCCAGCTGGCCTGGAACTCACTCTATAGACCAGGCTGGCCTTGAACTCACAGATATCCACCTCCCTCTGCCTCACTAGTGCTGGGCTTAAAGGCATGCACAACCAACAACCAAGCCCAGCTAAGAATTTTCTTTTGTAAAGAAAGTTGTAAGGGGGATTTATGTGGAGTGTTATTTAGATTTAAGAATGAGAAGAGAGTGCTAAAAACTCAAGATCATAGATCATTTTAGACCCCAGTAAGCATGATTTATTTACTGTCTTTGGCAGGCTTGATCAAGATGTCTGTAGAAAAATATGCATTGATTCTATAGGCAATTTTGGCTTGATCAGTGGCATCTGAAGTTTCCTGAAAGGCAAAGTTGACCTCGGGATCAAGGGCCTCGTTTCTTTCTTTCCCACAACTGCCTCCAAAATTTTCTCCATCTTTCTATCCCACTTCAAAAATAAGTTTGGGGATAGAATTACTGAGAAGAGTTACCCTGGGGTAACTAACTGAAGGTGAGGCTGTTTCTGTCATAGCCTAAAGAAAGGCAGGATTTCTAGACTCATCCTCTTTCCCTTCTACCTCCTGCCTAATTCCTGTCCAATTTGGTGGCCCATTCGAGTCATCAGGGCTGGGGATGGACCTGAGACCTGAGTGGCTCCTGAGTCTCCCTTTAGTAATATCTGGAGCAATAGTCCCTCTGTGGTCTGAGTCCCTGCCACTAACTCGGGCTTTGCTGTTTTCTGTGTGGTTGCAGGCATACATGAATTTGAGCGAGGGAGAAAAGTTGCTGAAAACTCTCACAAACGAAGATTCTGCGAGTCACATATTTGAATACGCCACCTTTTATAGCCTCAAAGGTCATGTAAGGAACCATGAAAAGCGTGAAGCTGTTGTTGTGCCTTGAGCTTTTCCACAGAGGGACATAAGTTATTCTTATGTGTTCTTCACTCTCCTCTCATCCCCTGCCACAGATTCCTGTCCAAGATTCTAGAACTTAAGTCCCTGGACTTAATCTTTCCTCCATCTCTCTTGTCAATAGCAAAATCTTTCCTATCCTCTAAGTTGATATTTTTATAAATTATTTTTTTAACAATGGATATGAATGGATATTTCCTTCAATGACCCTCAACTCAGATGTTACTCTCTTTAACCTTCCTCATGCATACATACAGTACATGCTTATTAGTATTATACCTTCCTCATGTATGCACACAGTGTATGCTTATTAGTAAGCATACACACAGTACATGCTTATTAGTATTATAGCTTCCTTGTGCATACACACAGTACAGGCTTATAGTATTATACCTTTCTGTGTATACACACAGTACATGCTTATTAGTATTATACCTTCCTCGTGTATACATACAGTACATGCTTATTAGTATTATACCTTCCTTGTGCATACACACAGAACATACTTATTAGTATCATACCTTCCTCATTAATACACACAGTACACGGTTTTGTTTTGTTTTTTACTCTTTTTGAGACAGGGTCTCCCTGTAGCCCCAGCTGTCCTGGAACTTGCTATGTAGACCAGACTGGCCTTGAACTCACAGAGATCTGCCTGCTTCTGGCTCCCAAGTGCTGGGATTACAGGCCTGTGCCACCATACCCGGCCCACAGTACATGCTTATTAGTATTATACCTTCCTCATGCATACATACAATACACCCTTATTAATATATTTTTTGTCTTTTTGAGACAGGGTCTCCCTGCAGTCCCAGCTCTCCTGAAACTCACTATATAGACCAGGCTGGCCTTGAACTCCCAGAGATCTGCCTGCCTCTGCTTCCCAAGTGCTGGGATTAAAGGCGTGCGCCACCATGCCCAGCTATAATATTATACCAAAGCACATGAAGATTTTGTTTCAGTTTTAAAAAAAAAAGTATTCTACAATATGTGTTGTTGGAACATACTAGCTAAATCTAGAATGATTGTTCTTCCTCTTTTCCTCTCTCCTTTCCCATCTCCCTCTAGGTCTGTTTTAATATGGGCCAGATGGTGCTGGCCAAGAAAATGCTGAGGAAGGCATTGAAGCTCCTCAAACGAACGTTTCCTTACAACTTAGTTTCTCTTTTTTTCCAAACGCATGTTGAGAAAAACAGGCACTCGAACTTCATGAGTCATCTTGCCCATGAGGGTTCAATACCAGGGTAAGGGAAGGACCCGGGCCCTGGGCATCATTCTATTCTTCAGAGGAGAAAGTCTCCCACACAGCACAAGTCTGCCCACACCGCCTGGTCCTTTGCTGGCATAACAAACCCTATCTAGTGTGCATTTGTTGGAGGTGGGGGCAGGGGATAGAGGCAGATACGGTGGAAGCTTCCTAGACAGGGCTGGGTGCCGAGAGCATTTCATAGGCAGCTTTTATCAAAGGGAGTTCAGATGACAAAAATACATGGGACTTGATTATAAAGTAAACTCCAGTTCTAGTCCCTCCCTAGGCAGCTTATGACCTTCTTCCTGACCTATAATCAGGTAGCAGAACCAGTACCGTATTCCTTAGAGCATCACTCACAAGCCCCCTTCCATCCATTACTAAGATATTGGGTATTGTCCCTACCTCAAAGAAAAATAGCAGGCTTAAAGATGTCCACCAAAGGATAAACCTCCCTACTTATCTATGAATTTGATAAGTAAAACATGGGGGGCTATCCATTAGTCAAAAACATATATAAGGTTTATTCAATGTATACAGTATTTTTCCTGTAAACAAAATCTAAAAAAATAATGATCAGTGGGCTGGAAAGATGGCTCCATGGTTCAGAATGCTTGCTGGGCAGTCATGAGGACCAGAGTTTGCACCCCTGTACTCACATAACAAGCCGCGTGTTCCAGAAATGACTATAACACCAGCTCTGAGGGATCTAACACCCTTGTCTGACTTATGCACATGCATAAGTTTGCATACCTTCATACATATATGCATATACATACAGATATAGACACTAGAATAAATAGATGATAAATGATAGATAGATAGATAGATAGATAGATAGATAGATAGATAGATAGATAAAAACTTAGAAAAATAATGATTGAGCTGGTAGTACATGTTTGTAATCTCAGCACTTAGGAGGAAGAGGCAGAAAGATGGCTCTTGAGTGTTTAAAACTAGACTGCTCGGGGATGGAGAGATGGCCTAGCGGTTGGGAGCATTGACCACTCTTGCAGAGGACCTGGGTTCGATCCCCAGCATCCACATGGTGGCTGAGAACCGTCTGAAACTCCAATTCCAGGAGAACTCCAGTTCCAGGGGAATCCGACACCCTCTTCTGACCTCCGTGGCATTGCACGACACGGGTGCACAAACTTGCATGCAGACAGTACATTCATACACATACAGAAATAAATAAAATTCATAAAAAAAACTACACTGCTCTATATATTTAACTCCACAGCTATATAGTGAGACCCTGTCTCAAAAAAAAAAAAAATATATATATATATATATATATATTATATAAATCTAATCCCCTTCCCAGGCGTGGTGGCACGATGCTTTTAATTCCCAACACTCCGTGAGGTGAGGCAGGAGATCTCTGTGAGTTCAAGGCCGCCGTAGTCTACACAGCTAGCTTCCAGGCAAGCTGGGACTAAAAAAAAAAAAAAAAAAAAAAAAAAAAAAAAAAAAAAACTATATATATATATATATATATATATCCCCTCAAAAAAAGCCCAACAACAAACAAGAAAGATTGAGAGTGAAACAGTGATATTTTACATCTATGAGTGTTTTGACTTTACATCTATGATTGTATGACACGGGTGCACTTAGACATGTGTCTAAGTGCACCCATGTCATACAATCCACACAGAGGCCAGAAGAGGGTATCAGATCCCCTGGAACTGGAGTTATGGGTGGTTGTTAGCTGCCATGTGGGTGCTGGGAACCGAACCCTGGTCCTCTGAAAGAGTAACCAATGTCCTTAACTGCTCAGCCATCTCTCTAACCCCATAAACAAAATATTTTTTTTAAAACTTTATTTATTTATTTTATTTCTGTATGTGTATCAATGTACTGTCTGCATGCAGGTCTGTGCACCCGTGTCGTGCAATGCCGCGGAGGTCAGAAGAGGGTCTCGGATTCCCCTGGAGTTGGAGTTCTCCTGGAATTGGAGTTTCAGACGGCTCTAGGCCGCCATGTGGGTGCTGGGGATAGAACCTGGGTCCTCTGTAAGAGCGGTAGGCGCTCTTAACGGCTAGGCCATCTCTCCAGCCCCATAAACAAAATATTTTTAAAAGAAGCATGTAAGGATGCTGGTTGTTGAAGGGAGGGGTTGGAGATGCATAGCTCATTACATTCTGTTGCTATGTTTGAAATTTTCCACAGTAACAGTTTTGAAAAATAGTCTACCTATATGGCAATGCACACCAAGAGTGATTCCACGTTGCTGGCAGTCTGAATAGCCGACAGAGAACATTGCTTCTGTTTTGAGACCAGCAGCAATATTCTGAGAGCTTCTGCCTAAGATGCAAACATATGTTCCTTTGAGCAAGGTGCTGCAGCTCTTTTGTAACTCCACCAAAAACCGACTTCTCAAGCTTCCAAATTCATGTCAGGGCTGATTCCCAAGAGTTGCACAAGCCCCCATGAGCCTACATTCTGAACTTGATGCTACCATGCTTTCCCTGTGTGACCACTTGCTTTACTTGATCCACAGGGAGAAGAAGCTTGCAGAGCTCTACCTGCAAACCTACTGCTGCTCCTTGCTGTGGAGGATCTATAGCTTGAATTTCTTTTTCTACTACAAGTATTATGGTCGACTCGCGGCAACGATGCAGATGAACATCTCATTGGAGACGCAGAACCATTTCCAGGTAGAGTGTTTTGAAGCTGCTCTTGAAATTTCTGAATCTCTTTTGGTTTTTTAAAAACCACTAGCCAAGCCAGGCATGGTGGCTCACACTTTTAGTCCCGGCACTGGTGAGGCAGAAGCAGGCAGATCTCTGGTGAGTTCAAGGCCAGACTGATCTATATAGCAAGTTCCAAGCCAGCTGGGGCTAGAGGGAGACCCTGTCTCAAAAATACCAAAAATAAATAAATAAATAATAGTAGCTAGTGACTGTATATTAATATAGCATTTCTCCACCTCCCCCCCCAAAAAAAATACAATGAGAAGTATGGCATCCTAATTAAAAAATGTATTTTTGAGTCAGGGTCTTCCTCTAGCCCCACCTGGCCTGGAACTCAATATGTAGAGCAGGCTGGCCTTGATTCCCAGCACCCACATGGCAGATAAAAACCATCTGTAACTTCAGTTCCAGGGGAATCTGACACCCTTTTCTGACCTCCTTGCACATTTGGGCATTGTACAACATGGGTGTACTTGAATGCATGCAGGCAATATACTCATATACATAAAATAAAAATCATGAAGTATTAAAGAGAACATGTCGGCAGGCATATAATCCCAGCATTTAGGAGGAGGTTGCTGGAGGATTTCCACAAATTCCAGGACAGCCTGAATTGTACATAGTGCATTCCAGGCCGGCTTGGGCTACAGAATGAGACCTCATCTCCAGGAGACAGCCAAACAACACATGCCAACTATTTTATTATTTATTTGTTTGTTTGTTTATTTATTTATTTATTTATTGTGTATATGTTTTGAGACAAGGTCTCCCTGTAGCCCCAGCTGGCCTAGAACTTGTCCTATAGACCAGGCTGTCCTGAAACTCACAGAGATCTGCCTGCCTCTGCCTCATGAGTGCTAGGTTTAGAGGCGTGCACCACCACACCTGGTATATTTTATTATGTTTTTAAGATTTACATGTGTGTGTGTGTGTGTGTGTTCACACACTATGGCTTGCATATGAGACTTTGGGGAGTTATTTCTCTCCAGGCTAGCCTTGACTCACAGAGATCTCCCTGTGTCTGCTGAGATCAAAGGTGTGCACCACCACGCCCGCTTCCACGCTGCTTTGAGGCAGGGTTCTTGCTGTTTCTGCTCCTCTTCCTCCATGTGTGTTCCTCTGGCCGATTCTCCTGCCTCTTCCTCCCATCTGGCCACAATGAGACACTGTTTTGGGTTTTTTTTCACATCAGTTCCAGGATCAAGCTCAGGTCATCAGGCTTGCAGCTCTTAGCGTTTTACCCTCTGAACCATCCCGCCAGTCCCAAAGATTTTAGTTGACTCATTGACCTATCTCAGCAAGAGAGTCAGTCAGGCATCATAATTGCTTCTAAGGAGAATTCAGTTTATAAATGGTTATAAACCTAGTCACTGGATAGTACTCACCTGATTCTACTGGTTATTCACATTGCTATAAAAAATCATAGAACTTCATTTGGTGGCGACACTGAAAAAAAATCATATAACTTACATTATTATCGTGTTTTGATAAAATAAGAGGTTGCAAACTAGCTAAGAGACTACAGAAGATAGAGTTAACTTTTAATTTAGAGGTAATTATAGAGCTATCTGTTAGATTTGGGAAAATGACCAGGACCATGAGAGAACGTTCTGAGGCAAGAAGAGATTTAATCAGGAAAATGAGCTTCCAGGCTGTCCTCACGGGAGAGAGAGACCAGCAGCTTGTGGTCACATTAAACTGGGTTGTGTAGGGTTTTTGTGAGTGAGGGACGGTGAGTTAATAGCAGGTGTGGAGTTTCAATTAGGTGTTTTTTTTAGTTTTTCAGCTGGCTGCTATGGAAAATTGGCTGTGATGGATAATTGCAATTGCGTTGTTCAAAACAGAAGTCAGGAGGTTACTGAGAAACTAGGGCGAGTTAGTTTCTGTTTCCTGGAACGCTGCCCACCAGGTGGTGGCTTCCATGCTGTTGATCAGCAGTGACTCTTTGGTCTAGTTCAACTTAGCACTATCCAGGACACCTACTGGGTTTTTGTTTACACATTTCAAGATCTTTCCTTGGTTTTGCTGATTTACATATAATGCCTTGACATTATGAAATGAGCTTTGTCCTCAAGTGCCCTCTGAAAGGGCCTCAGGGATCCCTGGGAGGCTTGGGACCAACTGGGAGGGCCAGTAGTCAAGGCCACAAACTGGAAAGTCTTTGATTAGATGAAGAAGACTCTAGGCAACAAGAGTAGGAATTATTAAATCAAGTCCAGTTCGTCCCATGACAATGACCTGGCTTGTCTGTAAAAGTCTGAGCCGCTTCTCAGGGCAGTGACTTCCTCCTGGAGTTACTAATGATCAGAAATGAAGGTCAATAGTCAAGTAACTCTAGAAATGTCAGAGGAATCTAAACAAACCAAGACTCTACCCCAAGAATTAGCTCCTTTCAGTAAACCCAGGGTAACCCCTCCAGGATGCAAGAGTATTTATTTGCTTATTTTAAATATATTTTGAGGGGCTGAAGAGATGGCCTAGCGGTTAAGAGCGCTGACTGCTCTTACAGAGGACCCGGGTTCGATCCCCAGCACCCACATGGCGGCCGAGAACCAGCTGAAACTCCAATTCCAGGAGAACTACAGTTCCAGGGGAATCCAACACCCTCTTCTGACCTCCGCGGCATTGCACGACACGGGTGCACACACTTGCATGCAGACAGTACATTCATACACATACAGAAATAAATTAAAAAGATAAAATATTTAAAAAAATTAAAAAATAAATATTTTTTGAAATGATAAACATTTTCTTTTTTCCAGATTATTTACTTTCTTATTTTATATGTATGAGTGTTATACCTGCGTGTGTATAAGTGCACCATTCTGTGCAGTGCCCACGGAGGATAGAAGAGTGTTGGATCCCCTGGAACTGGAGTTATGGACTGTTGTTAGCTGCCATGTGGGTGCTGGGATTCAAACAAGGGTTTTCTACAAGAACAGCCAGTGTTCTTAACCACCAAGACATCTATCTCTCCAGCCCCTATTTTTAAATTTTTATTTATTTTTCTGTGTATGAGTGTTTTTCTTGAATGTATGTAAGTGCACCACATGTGTGAAATGCCCCAATGAGGTCAGAAAAGGGTGACGGATTCCTCTGGAACTGGAATTACGAGTGGTTGTTACCCATCATGTAGATGCTGGGAGCCAAATCTGTCCTCTGGAAGAACAGAAAGTTTTCTTAGCTGCTGGGCCATCTTCCCAGCCTATTTATTTACTTATTTATTCATAGAATTATTTTCTTATTCCTTGACAAGTTCAAATGTGTACACAATGTATCTTGCTCATCTCCACCCTCAACTCTCACTTTCCAGTCCCCCCAGCTTCTCCCAATACATCCCCACCCCATCTCACCTTCATGCTGCAGAAATACTTATGAGGCCCATAAGGATTGGGTTCCCACCCATTTCCCCATCTTCCTCTTGCAGCTCCCTTGGCCCACAAACACAGCCATGTTGGTTATTTTGGTTCCTTTAACAAGGAAGTTTCTCCTCTGCACCAGCTGTTTCCTCTGCTAGGAGTGCTCAGTCCTGGGTCCTCACTGGGCTCAGTCCTGATCAACTTAAAGGTCATCTCCTTAGTGAGGCCCTTTGGACTATCTTGTTTGTTTGTTTGTTTGTTTGAGACAGGGTCTCTCTGTAGCCCCAGCTGGCCTGGGACTTGCTATATGGACCAGGCTGGCCTTGATCTCGCCAAGATGCACCTGCCTCTGCCTCCTGAGTGCTGCAACTAAAGGCATGCACCACCACACCTAGATTTTCATCTCATTTTTAGCTAAGAGAATAGAGAACTTGACTTTTTCATACTCTGAGTGCCTGGGACAGTGCCTGGATGATGGCAGGTATTTGGCAAACATTTACTGAGTGTTAAAGGACATGTCCAACTGGAAAGTGAATCACATGTCATCAAGATGGCTCAACAAAGGGCAGAGAGGAGAGGAAGTGCTCCCCAGTGTAGGATGACAGCAAGCTGGAGGAGAGCCCAGAAAGTGGCTTCCAGGTACCACCTATCCATGGTGTGACCACTGGCAAGCCACACATTTCCACTGTCAGACGTTTCCCCTAAAGTGAAGCAGGTGGCCTTTCATTCTCTTGGTGCATATACAAGAAGTTGGAGACTTGCAGCCATGAGCTTCTCATTTGTCTAACAATTCTCCCTCTTCTGCTGCCATTTCAGATCATCAAGGCTTTCCTGGACTACTCACTGTATCATCATCTGGCTGGCTATGAGGGTGTGTGGTTCAAATATGAAATCATGGTCATGGAACAGCTCTTGAATCTTCCCCTGAAAGGCGAGGGCATCGAAATCGTGGCCTATGTGGCTGACACACTGGGCTATATCAAGTTCTTAACGGGCCATCTGGACTTGGCCATCGAGTTAGGTAAGGGCTAGCCAGGTGAAAAAGGCTTGAAGATACGAATGATGCCCCCAAACACACTGTGATTGCTTTCTTCCCAGGCTTTCGAGCCCAGAGAATGTGGGCACTTCTCCGGAATCCTAACAAATACCACATGGTTCTCTGCAGACTGAGTAAATCTCTCTTCTTGAAAAGCAGGTATTTGTCTCAAAGCATTTTCCAAAGCTAGGAAGTGTTCTAGTTTCTTTTCTGTTGCTGTGAAAAAAATATCTGACCTAAAGTAACTTCGCAGGGGAAAGGATGCATTTCAGCTTCTACTTCCAGGTTACAGTCCACTAGGGGGAGTCAGGGCAGGAACTCGAGCAGGAACCTGGTCAGAAGTCATGGAGAAATGCTGCTGCTCGCGGGCTTGCTCTCAAGCCCATACTTAGCTAGTTTCAAATACAGCCCGGGCTCACGTACCTAGGGATGGTGCCTCCCACAGTAGGCTTCGCCCTCTGGCATCAATAATCAAGACAATCCCCCACAGACATGCCTATAGCCCATTCCTCAATTGAGGCTCTCTTTCAGAAGACTGTAGAGGAGGTCAGGTTGACAATAAGCTAACTAGGACAGGAA
The DNA here is from genome assembly GCA_009823505.1 of Rhizomys pruinosus. NCBI lineage: Eukaryota > Metazoa > Chordata > Mammalia > Rodentia > Spalacidae > Rhizomys > Rhizomys pruinosus. The sequence continues at coordinate 681,570 of VZQC01005131.1, read as the reverse complement.
GCTATATTATTGGATGTTCTGTGCTCATGTGCCTTGACTATAGCATAGGAAAGGGAGCACAGTTCACGGTAAGATAATTAACTGGCAATTATCATCCTTTACCTGTCAATAGCATTTTTATTTTTTTATTTATTTATTTTTATTTATTTATTTATTTTGGTCTTTTTGAGACAGGGTCTCCCTCTAGCTCTGGCTGTCCTGGAACTCACTAGGTAGACCAGGCTGGCCTTGAACTCACAAAGATCCGCCTGCATCTGCCTCCCAAGTGCTAGGATTAAAGGCGTGCACCACAACATCCGGCTTGTCAATAGCATTTTTAATGCTAATTCCTGGAACATAATTCTTTCATGTACCTCATCTCTCATCTGGCTGCCCTGGCCAGAAACAGCAGGGAATCAATCATACCTGTTGTACGAATCTGGCCTCCACCCTTGCCAGAAAGAAAGTCCTAGAGCACTGAACATGGCCAGAGAACAGCCACCCAGACCGGATGTCCTAGACAATTTGCCCAGACTCTGGTTCCCCCCAATACAGAGAAGGCCTTAAAGAACAGTTTGAGGGGGGAAATCAAGTTGGAGATTAAGGTTATAGTCATGAGCAGGGGTGGGTTAGAAGGTTTAAAATCTGTTTAAGAGCTGTATTTGGTTGAGTTACTGTTCAAAGCCCCCACACACACACTAAACCAGGACTGAACTTAGTCCTTTCCTTGACATTACTCTAATCGGATTACCTTTTCTCTTCCGTAGATACAAGCATTTGGTCCAGGTACTGGGATGGCTATGGGACCTTTCTGTAACAGAAGAGCACATCTTCAGCAAGGCATTTTTCTATTTTGTCTGCTTGGACATCATGCTTTATTCTGGTAAGTGTGGGTTGGGGAATTAAAGGAAGCTGGAGGTATATTCCCCATGCTGGTGGCAAGAGGCAGCTTTTGAGCTTTGGTTCTGGGCTTTGAGGCTTCTCAGTGTTCAGGGATGGAGCAAGCCGGTGATGCCATCTAAGGAGCTCTCCGGTGGGTGCCAAGGTTATAAGGGAGCAGCAACAGAGGACAACTAAGTCTGGAGGAGCCTCTTGGGTCTGGGCTGTCAGACCAATTTATGTGGAAGTGGAAGTCACTACCATTCTGCAATGTTATGCCTTTTACTAGGAGTATTTATTTTTGCAAGACAGACTTAGAAACTTCATGCTTATTATAATACGGAGCGAGAAACACCATGCAGTTTTGGGTCAAATCAAGAGTCCTTTATTCACTAGCCAGTGGTCAGTCAGGGGGCTAACACCCACAAGAACTCTCGACCCTGAGGGGAGGGGGGTTATAAAGCCTAAAGATCTACAGTGGCATCATTCCAGGGGCAAAGCCAATAACCATAGTTACATTAGATCACCATCGTTACACCAGACCAGGGCAGGTCAGTTAACAAAGAGGTTTTCAAAACATTTTGGTTAGGAAAAACAAGTTTCTCAGACTTGCAGAGACAATGCTGGTATAGAGAGTGGAAGGATGTGCTCCCTGGATATGCTACCCAGCTACTTATAAGTTTCCTTGTATTGTAAGAGCAATGTACCCCCTGAAACTACAGGTGCAGCCTGTATGAGACCAGTTCAAGTTCCACCCTGTGGAAGATAGCTATGTGTGTGCAACTCAACAGAAAATCATAAGCTTACTTAAAAAATTGCATGATCCTCAAGCATGAATGTTGTAGGTGACAATGTATGCTGCAATATTACAAGGTTAGACACCAGCATTCAGAAGGCAGAGCTAAAAAAAAAAAAGAAGGCAGAGCTACAGGCTAGCAGATCTCTGGGAGGTCAAGGCCAGCCTGGTTTACATAGCAAGTTCCAGACCAGTTCCAGAACCTGTCCAAAAGAAAAAAATGGACATGCCCACAAGTGTTGGACTGCTAATAATGAGATTTACAGGCATTAGTAACTTAGTTGGTGATATGGGAAGTAAGTTATTTCCTGCCAACCTTGAGTGGCATCAAGTAGCTGTCCCTCACATTAAACCAGAGGGCCCAATCAGGGATTTGTTCTCTACACATGTGATTTATGAAAGGGAAATCCTCACTGCCACAGATAAGGGAACCTTGGGTTTAAAAAAAAAATGAGGTCCTGGGCTTGTAAGACCCTTTGCAGCCGGGCTGGGAAAGGTTGGTTTAAATCTGCTCGGTCTATACTTTGGAACTAGGTTCTACACCCATAGGAAACCACAACACAGCTAGAACTCAGAAGACAGTTCAGTCATGTGATTGTGGCACTCCACAGGACCCTTTGAACATATAATCAGAGACTACTCTCTGTGCGGGGGGGTGCCTATTGGGAGCTCTGAAGTCTGAAAGATGACTGCCCCCTTACACCAGCAAAATCACTTCTGTTTCTCTCCTATTTAGGCTTTATTTACAGGACATTTGAAGAATGTTTGGAATTCATACACAACAACGAAGACAACAGAATTCTCGAGTTCCAGAGTGGACTTCTTCTGGGACTTTATTCGTGTGTAGCCATCTGGTAATAATGGGTTGCACATCCCTGTTTCCAAAGAGAAAATGTTAAATCCTGAAGAAAAGGTCTATAACATTTGGGGGGGGGGGTTTGAGACAGGGTCTCCCTTTAGTCCCAGCTGGCCTAAAGCTCACTCTGTAGACTAGGCTGGCCTTGAACTCACAAAGATCCACCTGCCTCTGCCTCGCCAGTGCACCACCACACCCAGCTACACACACACACACACACACACACACACACACACACACCCCGGTGATTTTTTTGAAGAGAAAAAATATTCTTCATTTCCATCTGAGACAGCATAAAGGTGTCAGAGAATATTTATATGGAAAGCCTCCCAAGAGATCCTCTTGTTTATGTTTAGTCAAGGGCAGAAAACTGGTTCTGTCTAAATTGTATGCAATGCAGCAAACAATACAAAGCTTAAAGTACAGAGAGCTCTCTTGTCCACAGGTTGTGTTTCTGTGAATTCAACAAAACTCAGAGGAGAAAACTGTAACTGTTCTAAATATGTATAGACTTTTCCCTCATCATTAATCTCTAAACAAGAGGTATAAAAACCTGTTTACATCTCTTTACATTGCAGTAGGTATTATCCATAATCTACTGATATGATACAGGAGAATGTGCACAGGTTATTTGCAAAAGCTGCACCATTTTTTTTTTTTGGTCTTTTCAAGACAGGGTCTCCCTGTAGCCCCTGTCAGGTTGGGCAGGGTGTGGTCATTCCAGCCTTTTGTTTCTATAGGGAAAAGGGCGGAGGTCTGTCTTCTGTGTCTGCTTCAGAGCTGATCAGGGGCGAAGTCCTGAGGGAACAGCTGTCAGGCTGGAGGGTTAGAATCCAGTTTCCCATTTTGGCTGCTTGGGGTGCTCTGCCCGGGGTGAGTTTGGTCCAGATCGATAGTGGCCAGTACTTAGTGGACATTTTCTCTGCGACTGAAAAGACAGGCTGGTTGAGTCTTACATGAGTATACCAGTGCAGAGACTTCACAGTACAGGGTGCTACTGGGTGTATTAGCAGTTGGAGGGTCCCTGTCTAGGGAATACAGAGGGAAAAAGGACATGTACCCTGGTTTGAGAAATTGGAAAAAGTTTTAGTACACAGAGCTCTAGAATGAGGGCCAGCTTTAATACACAGGGCTCCAGAATAAGAGGCATAACCATGAGAATATAAAAGGTGGTATTTTCTGACATGGCACACTAAATCTGTCATCTATCTCTGAGATATTTTCTAACTTGGCACAGTAGATTCCTAACTTGGCACAGTAGGTCTCTCACCTATTTTCTAACATGACACAGTAGATTCCTAACTTGGCACAGTAGGTCTCTCACCTATTTTCTCTGATAATAACCTATTTCATTTTCTATTCTTTAGATTACGGTTTCCTGTTCGGGTGTTTAAAACCACACAGTTAGCACAGATAAATGAAGTTTGTTTTGGTATTAAGGTCAGTTGAGGTTCTGGTCCTTAAGGAGTCACTCAGGCCTTGTGCCTGGCTCTCTTCACCAGTTCCATCTATGTGAGGACAATGTCAGGCCTTGCTTGACCACAGCTTCCCTTTGAAGCATAAGGAGTCTCCCCTCTATATGGACTTTCCTCCCTGACTGGACACTTGCAGGATGAAGTCCTTTTAAATGAATCTCCAAGACTTCCCTGGCTCGGGATGACTGGCAACTCACTGCCACAGGACATGCACAAAGTTGTGGATGCAGGACCCTAGGACCTAAGTCGACCTCAGAGGGTAGGGGCCAAAATATTGTCCCATCAAATCCCTCTTGCCAAATCAGATTGGAGCTCTAAATGTGGTTGCTAAACCTCCAAGAGGATTGTTTGAATTAATTTGGTACATTAATTACCATACAACTCCTAAGTAAAGCTTGAACATTGACTTAAGCACTGTTAATAAGTTCTTAATTGCTATGGCAAAAATATTCTGACTAATAATAAAAGCTCATGGTAGGAGCCTGGTAGTGGCTGCAGCACAGGCTAGGAAAGGTTGCTATTTACTGGCTTGTGTTGCTGGCTCATATTCAGCCTATTGTATACAATATAGAAATATCTGGCCAAGAATGGCATTGCCACAATGGGCACAGGCCAGTCCAATGAAGGCAATTGAGGTTTCTTAGCTCAGGTATATCAAGTTGACATTAAACCTATGCAGTAAGTCCTACAATTTGTTCTTTAAGGTCTATGAAAGTCATTTAGGTACTCAAAGTACAATGATTTAAACCATGCAAGGCAAAGTTTCTAACAATATAGGCCATGAAACAAACCCAAGATAATAAAGAGGTTAAAATCAGTACTTTCTCAAATGAAGGCCATGTCACTTGTCCCCAGATTTTGAATTATAGCTTTGAAAAGGAAAATGAAGGGGGGGCATTGTCACATACCAGCATCAGGCAGATAATACTTAGGGTTCACCCAAATTGGTTACATTTGGACTGTCTGGTCACCGGAAGTAAAACATAATTTCTCTTAAAAAATATTAGAAGTAACATGTGCAAAGTATAACAGATATACAAAACAATTTTAGTATGTATGGGTAACTCTATATATGTCTGTTTTACTTGATGCTGTAACTAGATATATAGTACCTGGTAGGTGGAACACAATTTCTTGTATATGCCATAATTACATTATAGAATTCTTAAAAGTGAACCGTACTTCATGCATACACTCATAAATAAGGTTCTAATAAATAAATTTGGCGATGACACTTCGTAAAGGTTGTGCTAAGCAAAGGCACATGCATTGTAATCATACAGACAGATCTTAATATGCTGTTTAACAATGTCATTATGCACACATTTCTTTAAGAGATTTTATCCTAGCGGTTGTATTGAACCATCATATGCATTGGAAAAAAACACCTTTAGAAACACTATTTAAAACATGTAGCTCTGGTTAATTGCACTGCCAAGGTACCTTTGGTTCTAAAACTATGATCTTATTGAAATACTTTAACATGTGATGGAAAACAGTATTATGTATAATAAAGAACTGACAATATCAAAGGTATTTGATTGGAGGGAAGGGATTGCAGGGGAAGCAATGTGCCACTGTCCAAGTACCAGAGTATGAATGAATCCAGGGATTTTTTTAAAATTTTATTTATTTTTGTACATGTATGAATGTACTGTCTGCATGTAGGTTTGTGCACCCGTGTCGTGCAATGCCACGGAGGTCAGAAGAGGGTCTTAGATTCCCCTGGAACTGGAGTTCTCCTGGAATTGGAGTTAAAGACGGTTCTCAGCCTCCATGTGGTTGCTGGGGGATCGAACCCGGGTCCTCTGCAAGAGCAGTCGGTGCTCTTAACCGCTAGGCTATCTCTCCAGCCCCAGGGATTTTTTTTTTT
>VZQC01005131.1:644326-672507 GCA_009823505.1 Rhizomys pruinosus | reverse complement strand
GAGGGGGCAGCTAGAGGGGGCAGAACATACACAGGGTTACATAGAAGGTAGGGGTGGGAGATAAGAATCTCCCCTCACTCAGGTGCCCGGCCGGCCGGCCGCCCACGAGGTGTCTTAGGAAATCTTACCATGAGGGCCACATGTATAAACCCCATGCTCGGTCATCACAAGTGTGATGAGTGCCCGATGAGGTGAAATGACTTCAGCAGAACCGCGGGTTAGGGCCCAATCAGATTCCGTAGCCCGAGAGCTGTGGAACCATAACACGCACTCTTAACTCTCACGCACAGTCACACGGGAATAGAGTAGGGTAGGATAAGGAGAAGAGAGAGGGTACCTTTGGCCGAATGCTGGTGGGTGCTGTTGTAGCCTGCGCTCAGGATCCGGCTTACCGGCTACCCCGAAGCTGCTCCGAGGGGTGGGGGGGTGGTGGAAAAAAAGGCGATCCAAGTCACAGCACCAGAATGTAAGGTTATGGCGCACTCCCCCCGGAATGAAAGGCCACGAGATCTAAGCTCTTCAGAGCAAAGTTTAATTCAGGGTAGCCGGGGCTAGGCTCAGGGGAGAGAGAGAGAGCCAAGAGCAGAATGGTATCTGGCTTGGGAATTTAAGGGATAAGGTGGGAGTGGAATTCAGTGAGAGTGGGGTGGGTCAGAATCTGGAATCTGGCTTCCAGAAGGGCGAGGCGGAAGATTCCTGAGTAATCGGTGGTGGCCTGCTTTAGCATAGCCAAAGGCTATGCCTGGTAGAGCAGGTTCTTGGACCTCCAGTCTTAGGTGTCTCTGCATTCCAATGGACTTCTGGATCTCACAACCTGACAGCCCCAGCTGTCCTGGAACTCACTCTGTAGACCAGGCTGGCCTTGAACTCACAAAGATCCGCCTGCCTCTGCCTCCCAAGTGCTAGGATTAAAGGCATGTGCCACCACACCCTGCTAAGCTGTACTGTTTTATGTAAGAGCTTTGGACATCCATGTATGCTGTGTATGGGGTGGCAGTGGGTGGGCCTGGAGCCTCCAGTCTATTAACTGATGGCTGTGCTGGGATGAGGGGTTAAGAATGAGGAGTGCTATTGCTTAAATACACACAGAAATAGCACCACTTGCCACGTACCCCTGTCCAGATCTAAACAGATGGAAATACATCATTTTTGAGGAGCTGATTGGAGACAATGGCTTATGTAATATCTGCAGGGGAATAATCTTAATAAGCCTCAGGATTAGCAGTGGCAGTTCTAGAAACTGAAGTCTTCCCCATTAAGGCAAGCCTCTTTCTGTCCTGTGGCAGACACCTTAGTACCAGATTCCCAATCTGCTTCACTGGCTCTCATGACAAAAGAGAGGCAGAGGCAGGCGGATCTCTGTGAGTTCAAGGCCAACCTGGTCTACATCGTGAGTTCCAAGATAGCTGGAGCAACAGGAGAGATGATCTCAAAAAGACAAAAAAAAAAAAATCACTTGATCACACCTATGATCCGAGTACTTGGAAGGTGGAGGCAGAGGATAAAGATTTGGAAGGAGCTCGTGAACTCACAGAGATCCACCTGCCTCTTCCTCCTGAGTGCTGCCCGGCCTAAGATGGTCCGGTGCTGGGAATCAAACCCGGGTCTTCTGTAAGAGCAGTCAGTATTCTTAACTGCTGAGTCATCTCTCCAGCCCTTAGAAAGTTCGTTCTTTCAATAGTGTATCCAGACCAATGCTTCTCACATTTAGTGGGCCATAAGAATCATCTAGAAAGCTGAGATGGTAGCACACACCTTTAGTCCCAGCACTCAGATTGTAGAGGCAGGCAATAAAATGGGGTGGGGACATTTTCAGCCTGGTCTACATAGTAAATTTCAGAGCAGCTGGTCTTATAGGGAGACCCTCTCTCAAAAATAAATCACCTAGAAAGCCTGCCTGCTCAAATTTCTGGCCCCCGCCACCTTGTGCCGCTGAGGGAGCAGACTACCCAGGTCATCCAGTTCCATTCTGCCAGCACCATCTGCCTTGCTTTTTCGGCTGATATCCAAAGAGATCTGTGAAGAAACCAGCCCATCTGCAGAGCCACGTTCACTCTAGTTTCTTCTCTGGTGGTGCAGGTATGGCAGACTTCAGGAATGGGACAACTTTTACAAATTTTCCAATAAAGCTAAAAATCTAGTGAAAAGAAGAACCCCAACAGTTCTTTATTATGAAGGCATCTCAAGGTACATGGAGGGGCAAGTTCTCTACCTTCAGAAGCAAATCGAAGAGCAGGCTGACAATGCACAGGACAGTGGGGGTGAGCTGCTCAAGGTAAGCCTGCTCCCTGCTCTCCAGCACGACGCCCTCCTTCGGCGGGTGCCCATCTACCTCCCTGGCTAATTGTCTTCTTATTACAGAGTTCATAAATGTTTAAACTAAAATATTTTTTTGCTTTTTTTTCTAGGGGGAAAGGGGGGCGTTGAGACAGGGTCTCCTTGTAGCCCCAGTTGGCCTGAAACTTGCTCTGTAGTCTAGGCTGGCCTCGGTCTCACAGAGATCCACCCGACTCTGCCTCTGGAAGCTAGGATTAAAGGTGTGCACTACCATGCCTGGTTAAACTAGATGATTTTGAAGCTAAACCTCCTAAAAAAATTAGTGGGGGGTGGGGTGGGGGGGTGTATGCTTGTAGGCATGTACATACTACAGAATATGTTTGGAGTTAGAGGACAACTTGCAGGAGCTGGTTCTTTCCTTCTACCAGGTAGGTCCCAGGTATTGAACTCAGGTAGTCAGGCTTGGCAAAAAAAAAAAAAAAAAAAAAATGCCTTTATCCACTGAGCCATCTTGTCAGCACTATTTAACTTTCCTTTGTCTGATCTTGAATTAATATTCATGACAACATTCTCCATCTGAGACCTTTGGCATCCAGTTTCTTGAACCAATTTATTTTAGGGTTCATTTTATAAGAGATGAGGTGTTTCTCAGATGGACACCCATACTTCTCTTAATGTGAGCGAGTTCAGAACATTGTCATTCCTAAGCTATCACACTTGGGAATACTGTTCAATCCCCAAGGTAAAATAATGAAATTAGTAAGTCTTCCATATTTTGTTAGCTGTCTTGCTAACTAGCCACAGTTACTGTACCAGGTGTTTGCAGAGCTGTCTGGCTAACAAAGAACCTCCACAGCGGAGACTTCAATTGCTAATTATTATTTTTTTTTTTGGTATTTTTTGAAGCAGGGTCTCTCTTTAGTCCCAGCTGGTCTGGAGCTTGCTGTGTAGACCAGAGCTGGCTTTGAACTCATAGAGATCTGCCTGCCTCTGCCTCCTGAGTGCTAGGATTAAAGGCGTGCGCCACCGCGCCTGGTGGTTTTTTTTGTTTTTGTTTGTTTTTTTTGAGACAGGATCACACATAGTCCAGGCTGCCCTTAAACTTGCTAGGTTTAAATTCTTAAAATTCTGATCCTCCCCCTGCCACTTTCTTCCCAGTGTTGGGATTACAGATATGATCCTCTACCCACTTAATGTGGTACTGTGAATAAAACTCAGTGTGTCCTTTATGGTTGGTGTGACAGTATAGCAGTGAGCAGATTAGACTTGGTGTATAGTCTCTTATTCAAGTTTCCCAAGACAATAAAGGGCAAAACTAGCGCTACCTGCTTGTGGTTTTTTGTTTGTTTGATTTTGTTCATCTTGTTTTTTTGTTTGTTTGTTTGTTTGTTTGTTTGTTTGTTTGAGACAGTCTCACTATGTAGCTCTGGCTGGCCTGAAACTCACTATCTAGACCAGGCTGCCCTTAAACTCACAAAGATCCCCTTGCCACCACCACCTGAGCACTAGGACTAAAGGAGTATACCACCACACCTGGTCCTACCAAACTTGCTTTTCCTGTTCTCATAAAAACAGCAGAGCCATGTTAGTTTTCTGTTCTGTCATGCACAGAAAGGGGCTTAGAGACATGGCTCAGTGGTTAAGAATACTGGCTGCTCTTGCAGAGGACCCAGGTTCGATTGCCAGTACTCACATCGCAGCTAACAGCGATCAGTAACTCCTTTTCCAGTGAACTCTGATGCCCTCTTCTGACCTAGGAGGGCATTGCATGACACAGGTGCACTGATATACATGTAGGCATTACTCTCATACACAAAAATTAAAATAATAAATAAATTAGCACAGACTTAACAGCTTCAGACAGCACTCAGGGACTGCGGTAGCTCAGTGGCAGAACATGGTCTCAGCATGCACCAGTCTCCAGCACCAGATCACATAAAACAAAGTAAGCAAAAAGCCACCACCAACAGCATCACCCCTACTTTCTATTTCTATTTCATGGTTTGACAGGTCAGAACTCCAGGTGGGCATTGCTGGGATCTCTGCATAGAGTCATACAAAATTAGAATCAAAGTGTGGGTTTGGGTTATAGGTCAAGGGTCATCAGATACAGTTCCTATCTTTATTCCTTTCTAGGAAAGATCTATTTTCCCTCTCTGAATTCTTTCAAGATTTTTTTCTTTATTCTTGCTTTTCTGTAGTTTAAAATATGCCTAGATGTTGCCTTTTTTTCTTTTTTCTTTTCTTTGTCAGTTAAGTTCTGATTAAACCCCTGAAGGTTAGACAGTGCTTAAACAGTTTCTCTCTCTCTCTCTCTCTCTCTCTCTCTCTCTCTCTCTCTCTCTCTCTCTCTCTCTCTCGGTCTTTTTGAGACAGGATCTCCCTGTAGCCCTAGCTGGCCTGGAACTCATTATGTAGACCAGCTTGGCCTTGAACTCACAGATACACCTGCCTCTGCCTCTTGAGTGCTGGGATTAAAGGTGTGTGTGCCACCACGCCCGGGTTTTTTCTCTTTTCATTCTCATTTATCCTGCCTGGTATCCTCTGAGATTTCTAGAACTGAACTCTGATGCTTGACTTATTTGGGGGAAGTTCTCATTTTTATTTCAGAAATATCTTCTGTTCCTTTCTTCTCCTTCTGTGACCTTAGGTAATATTATACCTTTTATATTAGGGCCTTGGGTATTCTATTATGATATTTTTGAGTCTTTGTTCTTTTTTTGGTTTGGAACTTTCTACTGAGATATCTTCAAGGCTGAGAGAGTCTTCCTCAGCTATGTCCAGTCTACTAGGAATCCTGTCAAGGGCGTTCTTTGTTTCTTTTATCCTGCTTTTCAATCTCTAGCATTTTTCCTGGTTCTTTCTTGGGATTTCCATCTCTCTGCCCATGTTGGGTTGCTTCTTCTCTACTTTACCTGTTAGAGACCTTACAATATTAAGCAGAATTGTTTTAAATCCCTGGTCTGGAGGCTGGAGAGATGGCTCAGTGGTTAAGAGTGCCGACTGCTCTTGCAGAGGACCCGGGATCCATTCCCAGCACCCACATGGCAGCCAAGAATCGTCTTTAAGCCAGGCATGGTGGCAAATGCCTTTAATCCTAGCACTCAGGAGGCAGAGGCCAGTGGATCTCTGTGAGTCCAAGGCCAGCCTGGTCTACAGAGTGAGTTCCAGGACAGCTGGGGCTACAGGGAGACCCTGTCTCGAAAAGACAAAAAATAAAATAAAAATGAATAAATAAATAAATAAATCCCTGGTCTGATAATTCTCACATCCCCTGACATGCCAGATTTGTAGGTTAGCTCTGTCTCTGTCTGTGTCTGTCTGTCTGTCTGTCTCTCTCTCTTTTTTTTTTTTTTGGTCTTTTCGAGACAGGGTCTCCCTGTAGCCCCAGCTGTCCTGAAACTCACTCTTAGACCAGGCTGGCCTTGAACTCACAAAGATCTGCCTGCCTCTGCCTCCCAAGTGCTAGGATTAAAGGTGTGCACCACCACACCCAGCTGCTCTGTCTCTTCAAATTGCCTTTTAGTATGCCCTGTATTTTTTTTTTTTTTTNGTGATATCAAGGTTTGCGCCACTATGCCAGGTAATCAGTTTCTCTTTATCAAGAACAGTTGCTTTAGCACATTCTGAAATTAACCTTATTGCCTTTTTCTGCTGGAAGCATAAGATAATTTGCTGTGAAAACCTCAGTCAAGCTCTTGGAAGTAAAGAATGAAAATATGAACGAATTTTTCTAAATTTATTTTTTCTCCAGCTTTTAAAAATTATGTCCATCAGTGCTGGAGAGATGGCTCAGCTGTTCTGGCAGAGGACCCAGGTTTAGCTCTGAGCACTGCATGGCGCTAACAGCCATCCTAATTCCAGTTCCAGGGGATGCGATGCTCTTCTGATCTCTGCAGGCACTGCACGACACAGCACTTACATGAATGCAGGCAATACACTCACACACATAAAATAAAAATAATAAAATATTTTTAATTGTGTTCAAATAAACATAAAACACACCATGTTACATATCTTATGTATACAATTCAGTGGCATTAAATACCTCCATGTTGATCACCCATCACAATCACCCCTAGATTTCTGCAGCTCTTAAAACTAAGATTCTGGGGGCTGGAGACATAGCCTAGCGGTTAAGAGTGCCGACTGCTCTTGCAGAGGACCCGGGTTCGATCCCCAGCACCCACATGGCACTGAAAACTGTCTGTAACTCCAATTCCAGAACTCCAGTTCCAGGGGAATCCGACGCCCTCTTCTGACCTCCGCGGCATTGCACGACACGGGTGCACAAACCTACATGCAGACAATACATTCATACACATAAATAAATTAATTAAATTAAATTAAAACATTAAAGAAATAACATCATAGACTTAAAAAAAAAAAACTAAGACTCTGTATGCTTGTTAAATCTAGTTGGCTGATTGGGCGTGGTGGTGCATGCCTTTAATCCTAGCACTCAGGAGATAGAGGTAGGCGGATCTTTGTGAGTTCAAGGCCAGCCTGGTCTACAGAGTGAGTTCCAGGACAGCTGGGGCTACAGGGAGACCCTGTTCAAAAAGACCAGAAAAAAAAAACAAAAAAAAAACCTAGTTGTCTGATTAGGTCTTCTATTTCCTTCTGATTGTTCTCCCCCTTATTGAGAATGGGATATGGAGCTATTATTCTAGAGCTGTCTGTTTCAACCTTCAATTCTGTCTGGTTTTATTTCAGGTATTTTGATGGTCTTGTTATTAGATACATGAATGTGTGTGATTGTTGTTTCCTTTTTTCACTGTCTTAGACAGGAAAACACACCACATGGACGCATGTTAAGGTCCAAATACAGAGAGAGTTTTATTCCAAAATGTCTGGTTATATAGACAGTATGACTCAACTCCCAAGGCCAAATCCTAAACCTTTTTGTCACTAAATCCCACCTCATAGGTGTGGCCAGGGAGGTCCCATTGGTTTAGAATGCTACCCATCTTAACTAAATTTTCCCATACCTTCCCTGTGGAGTTGCAAACCTTCAGTAGACTTCAGAGTTCTCCAAGAGTCACATTCTGACAGACTGCACTTAAGTCCTCTTATTGGCCTGGGCAGGGAGACTGATCTGAGTGTGTTCTACTGTCTTCCTGGAAGCCTTTTCTCCCCGGAAGTGTCGGCTCTCAGCCTTGCCTACTCTTTGTCTCTCCCTGACCAGCTCCCAGCATGTTCCATTGACTTCCAGTGTTTACCTGTTTTTCTTTCTAATCCTGAGGGGTGACAGTTCTAGGTCTTCTTATGGAGCCAAGAAGAGTTGCTCATTTTTCAGTCTGTTCAGCATTTTGCTTGTTGGGACCAAGTCGTAACTTTGAAATTTTGATGGTTAATCTTCAGTGTCAATTTGGCTAGATTTGGAATCACCTAGGAGACACAATTTGGATAGGTTTGACTGAGAAGGAAAAATCCTACCCTGTATGTGACAGGTACCACAGGCTTGGATCCTGGAGTTAATTTTTAAAAAGGGAAAGATAGCTGGTAAAGGCACTTGTGCAAGCCTGGAGAGCTGAGCTCAATCTATGAAACCCACATACAGGTGGAAGGAGAAAATGGGTACTGTTTCCTCAGGTACTGTCCACTCTTTTTTTTTTTTTTTTTAGGCATGAAATGATTTAACTGAGTAGTCCACTGGAAGCTCAGGGTTTTTGTTTTGTTTTGTTTTGTTTTGTTTTGTTTTGTTTTTTTTTTTTGAGACAGGCCTATTAGTAGCTTGGAACTTGCTAAGTAGCTATGCTGGCTGACCAATGAAACTCAGTGATCCACCTGTCTCTGCCTTCCAAGAGCTGGGATTATAAGCATGTGCCACTGTGCCAGGTTCTTTTTAGCATGGATTCTGGGAATTGATCTCAAGTTGACGAGCACTTCACTGTTTGAGCTATATCCCACTCCTTGATTCTCCTTATTGTTTTCTTTAGAACTTGGAGAGTCTTGTGGCTCAACATAGCACTGGCTCTGTCTTCTACCCGAGGCTCTACCATCTGATGGCTTATGTCTGCATACTAATGGGAAATGGGCACAGTTGTGACTTCTTCCTAAACACAGCCTTGCAGCTCTGTGAAGTGCAGGGGAATTTGCTGGAGAAATGCTGGCTGAGCATGAGCAAGGTATGTGCCATGCATCATCCAGCAGGCCACTATGTGCTTGCTCACCCTTCTGGGAACCCCAGAATCATTCTAGTCAGTCAGATTTCAACGGGCCTGGGAGGTCATTGTCTTCATTCACTTGCGCTGCTATCACAAACTACTCTAGCCTGTGTATCAGAAGTAGAAAGTTCCTGCTCAAGGTTGGAAAGCTGGCAAGTCCAAGACCAAGGAGCTAGAGTTCAGTATCTGATGAGGATGACTTTGCCATTGATGGTGCCTGTATCTGCATCCCTGCCGGTGGCAACAGAGACACACGCAAGCCCACCCTGCCACTGGTACAGAGAGTTCTTTTTAGAGACCTCCACTCAGATGAAGGTGGGATTCCTGACTTTGCTGCAGGAAAGAATTTCAGGATGAATCAGTACAAAGTGCTGTTGGAGTTCATTAAAAAAAAATACTTTAGGGGCTGGAGAGATGGGTCAGCAGTTAAGAGTAGTAGCTGTTATTGCAGAGGATCCAGGTTCAGTTTCCAGCATCTACATGGCAGCTAACAACCATGTAACTGCAGTCCCAGGGGATCCAACATCATTTCTGACCTCTGAGGGCCTTTAACAGCATGGATACAGTTATATACAGGCAGGCAATACGCACAAACACATAAAATAACAAATAAAATATATTGAAAAAGAAGAGATATAATTCAGATTTAAGCAGAGGTGTTAATAGAAAGAGATGTGCTTAGTAAGAAAACAATATTACACACTCATGTGTGCATGTGAGCTTTTCTTTTTTTTTTAATTTTTTAATTTTATTTTTTGTTCATGTATGAATGTACTGTCTGCATGTAGGTTTGTGCACCCGTGTTGTGCAATGCTGCGGAGGCCAGAAGAGGGTCTCCGATTCCCCTGGAACTGGAGTTCTCCTGGAATTGGAGTTACAGACGGTTCTTAGCCGCCACGTGGGTGCTGGGGATCGAACCCGGGTCCTCTGCAAGAGCAGTCGGTGCTCTTAACCGCTAGGTTATCTCTCTAGCCCGCATGTGAGCTTTTCATGAGAGAATCGTGACTAAGTGGCTTCTGAACTTTCATTGTTCAAGATGGCCCTGGAGGCACACTGGGTCATGTTACAAGTGGCACCACATATGTCATAAGCATTACAAAAGGAAGTTAAAACTTTTTAAAAATTGCATGAAGGGCTGGAGAGATGGCCTAGAGGTTAAGAGTGCCGACCGCTCTTACAGAGGACCTGGGTTTGGTCCCCAGCACCCACATGGTGGCCAAGAACCGTCTCAAACTCCAATTCCTGGAGAACTCCAGTTCCAGGGGAATCCGACACCCTCTTCTGACCTCCGCGGCGTTGCACGACACAGGTGCACAGACTTGCATGCGGACAGTACATTCATACACATACATAAATGAATAAAATTAATAAAAAAATTTTTTTTAAATTGCATGAAGACTATGGTATTTTTTGGGGAAGTTTCCCCGAAAATTGCAGCTGAGAAAGGAGTAGGGCCATGCTCAAGGTCATGCGCACCGGCCTTCAGCATGGAGCACAATCTCTATGTAAGAAGCCTTCACAACACATTTTTTTTTTTTTTTTTTTTTTTTTGAGACAAGGTTTCCCTGTAGCCCCAGCTGGCCTGTATCTCACTATGTAGACCAGGTTGGCCTTGAACTCTCAGAGATCTACCTGCCTCTGCCTCTCAAGTGCTGGAATTAAAGGCATGCACCATCACACCCAGCTAAAATTTACTTTTATTTAATTTTAAATTCTTATTTATGTGTATGTGTCTGTGTGAGTATATGCCCTTTGTATGTTGGTGGGGGGGATCCCGAGGAGGCCAGAGGTGTCAGATCACCTGAAGTTGGAGTTATAGGCAGCCGTGAGCTACCCATCATGGGTGTTGGGAACTGAACTGAACTCAGGTTCTCTGGAAGAGCAGTACGTGCCCTTAACCACTGAGATGTTTTTCCAGCTCCCCGCACTAGAATTCCTGACTTCAACCAGACATATGGGTGAGGGGCTCCTTCCCTTCCAGTGTCCCCTTAATTTTCCATCCTTCTATCTGCCTCCTTTTCACCTCTCCAAAGAACAAAAGGGGGAAAGCCATTCCCTATGTCTTTTGAAGGGCATAAATCCCAAAGCCCTCACGACCTAATCCCCTAAAAGTCCCAACTTTCAATACTCTCACCATAGGAATTGGGGTTCAGCATGAATGTGGGGGAATGTAAACATATTGGGAGTACAGCAGTCACCATAGCCTTTACCAAAATAGGATGTGAGTCCACAGGTCAGGTTGGGGGTTTG
The DNA here is from genome assembly GCA_009823505.1 of Rhizomys pruinosus. NCBI lineage: Eukaryota > Metazoa > Chordata > Mammalia > Rodentia > Spalacidae > Rhizomys > Rhizomys pruinosus. The sequence continues at coordinate 661,810 of VZQC01005131.1, read as the reverse complement.
CCGCAGCCTCTCAGGCGGATCCTGGTGATGGTTTGTTTACCTCTTCGCTCTTCTCCCTCTTCTCAGGAATGGTGGTACTCGGCCTCGGAGTTAAGAGAAAATCAATGGCCTCAGACAGTCTTGAGTCTTCCATCCTGGGATAAAATTGTATCAGGCAACGTAACCCTTCGTGAAGTTAAAAAAAACAAATTCCTGATGAGAGTTAATATCCTGGACAATCCTTTCTAATAATTCATGAACAAGAACAAAGATTGCAGTGAGAACCATCTCTCTTCGATGATGATTGTCCTCTCCCGGTAGCCATCACCCTGCAGGCTCCTGCACACCCTTGCGTGCCAAACCTGGAACAAAGCATGCATGTAGAAGTCTTTCTGAGAGGTCAAAAGGGCTCAGCACTTTCTTTACACAAACTGCCTTTACCTTCGTTGGATATTGTTTTGATTGACTAGTGTGGCTCACCCCCGTGAAGAATTCTATCATATTGATGTCGATGGATATCAGGTGTCAGAGGAACCTCCCAAGGGGCTCCAGGGTTTTCTGTCTCTGAACAAGGGATTGTTCAGACATCCAGTTGTAGCACAAGCAGAGTTTATTAAGGGATAGCAAACTTCCAAGATGGAGGAACTGAGTCCCAGGAAGAAAAAATTTAGTAATGCACAAAAGATGGAGGCTTGCACGTCACCCACTGAGTGCAGGCTTTTCCGTGTAGCTCCACATACAGCTTCAAAGCTCATTAGCACTTTAACCTTCTAGCTGGGAGTGTGTTTTAGTGTCCTGCTGAGCACAGGGTCTCCTGCTGGGTTCAGTTGGCCTCATCTGAGCTTTTCCAGCCTTCCTCTTGCCAATTCGGTTTGCATGTGCTGGTTGTGTATGGCTTTGAAAAAAGCTTCTAGACCTCTCTCTCTGCCTCATTCTCCTGCCTCAGTATGGGGAACAGTAACAGCAAGAAAATGTGACAACTTGTGTGGGGACCAGTAACAGTAAGGTAATGCGACAACTTGTGTGGCAACAGACAGGTTTCTAGTTAATGTGCTAAACTGAAAATGTTTGTTTGAAAAAAATTAAATTTGCTGTTTGTGTGTGTGTGTGTGTGTGTGTGTGTGTGTGTGTGTGTGAAGAGAGAGAGAGAAAGAGAGAGAGAAAGAGAGAGAGAGAGAGAGAGAGAGAGAGAGAGAGAGAGAGAGAGAGAGGAGAGATGGAGAGATGTGCGGGCACTTTTGCCACAGTGCACACTGCACATGTGGAGGTCAGAAGACAACTTGTGGAGGTACATGGGTGGCTCTCATCACCTTTACATGGGTTCTGGGAACTGAACTCAGATCGTCAGGTTTTGTGTCATGCACTTCTACCCACTGAATCATTTGTATGGACCCAAAATGTTTGTTTCTAAAAGTTCTGTTGTGGGCCGGAGAGATGGCCTAGCGGTTAAGAGTGCCAACTGCTCTTGCAGAGGACCTGGGTTCGATCCCTAGCACCCACATGGAGGCTGAGAACCGTCTTTAACTCCAGTTCCAGGGAAACTTCTGACATCAGTGGCATTGCATGATACGGGTGCACAAACCTACGTGCAGACAGTACATTCATACACCTAAAAAAATAAATAAAAATAAAAAAAGTTCTGTTGCTGAGCTGGGGGTGGGGGGGTGGGGGATGCCTTTAATCTCAGCCCTTGGGAGGCAGAGGCAGGTGGATCTCCATGAGTTCAAAGACAGCCTGGTCTACATAGTGAGTTCCAGGCCAGCTGGGGCTACAGGGAGACCCTGTCTCAAAAAGACAAAAACAAACAAACGCATACCAAAAAAAATCCTGTTGTTGGTACTGGAGAGATGACTCAGTGATTAGGAGCACTGGCTGCTCTTGCAGAGGACCCACGTTTGATTCCCAGCACCCACATGGCAGCTAACAACTGTCTATAACTTCAGTTCCAGGGGAATTCAACACCCTCTTCTGAACTCTGTGGGCATTGCATGACATGGGCGCACTTACATACATGTAGGAAATACACTCATATACATAAAATAAAAATAATAAAACACTTAAAGTCCTATTGCTAAGTAGCACAATATCATAAACAGCCAACTTCAGTCACAGGCTGTATGGGTAAGATTAGAAAGGATTAATTTTGCAGTGCTCGAGGACAGCTACCAGAGTCACGTGATGTATGCTTGCCTCTCTCAACCACAAGCTTCTCGTATCTGTGGAACCAAATGTCTTCAAGGAACATTAGTGCTTTAAATGTGGACATCTTTTAGATGCTTAGAGATTTTATGAAATTTTTATTGTACTTTTATTTTATGTGTATGAGTATTCTGCCTGAATGTTTGTAAAGTGACTATGGAAGACAGAAAAGGCGTGTGTGTGTGTGTGTGTGTGTTTCTGTTAATAATATAATTAAAGAGGCTGAAGAGCTGGTTCAGTGGTTAAGTATTGACAATCCCCCAGGCCTGCTGGGGAATTTCGTGGTCCAACTGTGAACAAAAAGGGAGTGAGAGACACAGAGTCAAGACGCAGACCCTGGGAATCAGGTAAACACAGGCAGAAGATGAGCTGCCGCGGACTCGTTTATTGGGGGAAAGGTTAGGGTTTATGTACTGTTCGCATTCCGCTCTCCTCTTAGTGCAGTCGTCGTCGTTTCACCTTGTGATTGGCCCAGGTCTGCAACTCAGCTACTTGTATGGTCTCGCCTGCCTAGGGCAGGTTAGGTTGATGAAGGGCAAGCTCTGCATAGGCGCACTACATAATTCTCAGCATACAGGCTACTACAGTTAAGAGCACTGGCTGTTCTTGCAGAAGACCCAGGTTTGAATCCCAGCACCCACATGGTGGCTAACAACCATCCTATCTACAGTTCCAGGGGATCTGACACCCTCTTCTGTCCTCCTCGGGCACTGTATGACACAGGTGCACTTACATGCAGGCATAACACTCATATACATAAAAAATAATAAATAAAAAATTTCTTAAGTATATAACTAAGTTCCTCAGAGGAGGTAGGACAGACCTAGATGGCATCGACAAAATAAACAGCTCTCACCTCAAAGGAATAAGAAATGGTCTATTCTGGAGTGAAATATGAGTGATCATGGGTTGGGAACACATTAGATTTCCCAAAATACCATGTTCCAGCGTGGTATATTTATAGTAATAGAACAAAGAAAAATCATAAATTAAGACACTTGAAATACATTGGTAGACACATTAGATACATTCAGTGTGCAGGTCATAGCAAAGCAGGTAGAGATTCTACTACTGGTCTCAGATGCTAGCTGATGACATTCTTAGCCTTTTGATTAATGGAAATCTGTTTCTTTTATTAAGTTAATCTACTTTGTTAGTCATAAGAACTTAAGTCACAAACAGAAGGAGACAAGGGGTGGCTGTTTACAGCTGAACAAGGCCGAGTCTGCAGCACTCCCAACTCTGCACAGTCACTGAAGTGCTAATCAGTTGGTCAGCCCTTCTGGAAGTTCAGTTCAAGATGAAGGATTTTCTGGGAACTTTTGCCTTTCACAATGGTGTCACGAGGTGAGCCACAGAGCCCAGCAGCATGGCATACTGGGAAGGGAGCCAGGCTGGGTCTGAGACCATGGGACTGTGAAGCTAGCTCTGCCACAAATGATACAAGCTCATTGTATCCGTGGGCTCTCCCTGTAGTTTCCTCATTTCAATGCACAGTTGAGTATCAAAGAAGTTAGAGATAGTAAAAAAAAAAGAAAAAAAAACACCAAAAAACCTTGAAAATAACATGCCATAAAATACAGATAAATTAGCACAAGACAGGTGGCTATTACAATAAACACAACTCGCATCGCAAAGGAAACAACAAATAGTTTATTCTGGAGCCAAATATGAATGAGCATGGTCCAGAACACAGATTTGAGTTCCCCCAAACTCCATGTTCCAGTGTGGTAACAGTTTGATGAAGCTTCACAGTAACAAAGTCATAAATCAAAGCGTTTTTCAAATTGATTGGTGGAGACACGAGCTTACAGCAAAGCATGGAAATCTCAGCCTCAGGCCTCAGATGCACTTGGTCTTTTGATTGGTGGAAGCCAATGGTCTGTTAACGCATTCTCAAACTGTACCTGTTAGTCCCAAGGAGGTTAGGTTGGACACAGAAGCTGGGAAGGGAATGGCTCTTAAAGGATCTCAAGATAGCTGAAGATAAATTATAATTAAGATCTGAACCTGCAACATTCCAACCTCCCCAACAATCATTGACATTCTAATCAGTTAACCAGCCTTGTAGAAAGTTCAGAGTGAAGTGTGGTCCTTTCCCAAAGCTTCCTGTTCACAGTTCCCTCTGTCAGCCCAGCATCCCATCCTGTGCATATAAGATGCCCAGGTATTAATTTTCCATCCTTGCTAGGAAGGCTCATTCCTAGGATCTTTTGTAGGTGAGACTGAGAAATAGGCAAGAAAGCAACCCAGGAGAATAGCTGGGAAAGCCATTAAGAAAAAAATTCCTAGATCATATCGTTAATATCTGCTAGTCACTGTGATCCACGTCTGATTTTTTCTTCTGTATTTGACACAACGTCACATATAATAGTAATATACCTAAAATTAAAATAATCAGGGCAAGAGAGTTGGCTCATGGGTCCTCTTGTAGAGGACCAGGGTTCAATTCCCAGCACCTACATGGTAGCTAATAACCATCCATAACTCCAGTTCCAGGGGATTCAATGCTCTCTTCTGGCCTCTGTGGGCATTGCATGACACAGATGCACTTACATGCAGGCAATACATTCAAATAAAATTAAAAAATTAAAAAATAAGAACAGCGGGGCTGGAGAGATGGCCTAGCGGTTAAGAGCGCCGACCGCTCTTACAGAGGACCCGGGTTCGATCCCCAGCACCCACATGGCGGCCGAGAACCGTCTGAAACTCCAATTCCAGGAGAACTCCAGTTCCAGGGGAATCCGAGACCCTCTTCTGAATTCCGCGGCATTGCACGACACGGGTGCACAAACTTGCATGCAGACAGTACATTCATACATATACGGAAATAAATAAAATTAATAAAAAAAATAAAATAAAATAAGAACAGCTAGGCATGGCGGCACATGCCTTTAATCCCAGCACTTGGGAGGCAGAGGCAGGCAGATCTCTAGGAGTTCAAATTTGTCATGTTTAAACAAACCTATTTTAGTTTGGAAAAGTACATGGAAAGTCATAAAAGAAATCATACAACATTTAGAACTTTTTTAGATTAAAAAAATACAAAAGGCAAACAATATTTTTTTATCGTTTTGTTATTTTGTTTTTGGAGACAGTGTCTCCCTGTAGTTCAGCTGGCCTGGAACACTCTATATAAATCAGGCTGGTCTCAAACTCAGTGAGATCCTCCTGCCTTGACCTCCCAAGTGCTAGGATTCAAGGAGCGTGGCACCACACCTGACATTCAAACTTTTTTTTTAATATTTTTATGTGTATGAATGTACTATCTGCATGTAGGTTTGTGCACCCGTGTCATGCAATGCCGAGGAGGTCAGAAGAGGTCGTTGGATTCCCCTGGAACTGGAGTTCTCCTGGAATTGGAGTTATAGATGGTTCTCAGCTACCATGTGGGTGCTGGGGATCGAACCTGGGTCCTCTGTAAGAGCAGTTGGCACTCTTAACCTCTAGGCCATCTCTCCAGCCTCAGACATTCAAACTTTTAAAGGTTCTCAAAATGTTTGAGGTGACAGATAAATTCTGATGTAATTGTTACACATAATTTATTGTAATTTTTTGATACAGGGTCTCTTGTAGCCCCAGATGGCTTGGAACTTACTATGTAGACCAGGCTGGCCTTGTTCTCACAGAGATCCACTGTCTCTGTCTTCTAAATGCTGGGATTAAAAGTTTGTATCACCATGCACCAATAACATGATTTCTTTGTGAGTGGTCCTGGACCTTGAACCCTGAGCTCATGCTTGTTGGGCAGAAATTCTACCTCTGAGCTACTTCCACTGCCTGATCACAAGATATATGTTGAAAATAACCCCACACTGCATGAATGTGCACCAGTACAGTACGTCAATTAACACTTTAAAAAAGGGGGGGTCTTCTTCAGGGCTGGAGAGATGGCTCAGAGGTTAAGAGCACCAACTGCTCTTGCAGAGGACCTGGGTTTAATTCCTAGAACCTACATGGTGGCTAAGAACCGTAAGATGGGTGTGGTGGTGTACACCTTTAATCCTAGAGAGGTAGAGGCAGGTGGATCTCTGTGAGTTTAAGGCCAGCCTGGTCTACAGAGTGAGTTCCAGGCCAGCTGGGGCTACAGGGAGACCCTGTCTAAAAAAAAAAAAAAAAAAAAAAAAAGTCTTCAGCCAGGGGCATGGTGTCACATGCCTTTAATCCCAGCACTCTGGAGGCAGAGGCAGGCAAATCTTTGTCATTTCAAGGCCAGCCTGGTCTACATAGCGAGTTCCAAGACAGCTGGGGCTAGACTCTGTCTCAAAAAAAAAAAAGGTCTCATTATATAGTCCCGGAATTAGCTAACCTCAAACTTGTATTGATCCTCTTGCCTCTGCCTCCCAGGTACAGGGTTACAGGCATGCATCTCATACCTGGCCAGTTAAAACAACTTCCTCCTCCTCCTTCCTCCTCCCCCCTCCTCCCCTTCCTCCTCCCTCCTCCTCTTTGGAGTTAAATACCCAACATTTTATAGGAAAGAAGAGGCAGAACTAGAAAAGGCTAGACTGAAATTTGGAGATTGTGTCTTCCACATGTCTGAACCCATATACATCAGGTTTTACAGGAAAACTGACCTTGGTTTCTGGTCTTGACTGTGCCACAAACACTTAAGTGATTGGGCAAATAATTCCCCAGTGTCACCTATTTAATCTCAATAATGGGGGTGGTACATCTCTGTGGCCAGCAGATGGCAGCACTGGCTTTTGCTGCAGTGATGGCCTCAGGAACGTTTTCCTGCCAAGGTGGCAGCCCAGGTCTTCAGACCTGAGACCTCAGACTTAAGGCTGCGGTAGCAGCTCCTGACCCACAGGAAGCTTCCAACAAAAGCTTTCAGGAGCCGGGGCACAGAGTTATTTTTACGTGTAGGAAGATGATATAAAGAATCCACCCATGAAGGCTTTAGGTATAGAGAAGAGAAAAATGATGATCTGTTGTGTGCTTTTGTTTGATTTTTTTTTTTTACGAGCTGTGAAGCCTTCCCACATGTGAACTTGTGGAGCGCAGAGCTCCTGTAGACAGAGCTAGACAGAGTGCTTAGAAGATAACTGTGCCTTGGTGAATGCATTGAAGAACATTTTCATCTGGTCATTTCAAGTTAATTTCTACAGCAGCCTTAGTAGCCAAGTATCTACTAAGCGAACTGTACGACCTCATGAAGATCAATGGGAATTACTTACCCTCAATATGCTAGCCAGGCCCTGCACCAGGGCCACAGTGATGAACAAGAACAGTCTATAGAGTGGTTTCCACTGTCAACCTAGGACTTCACTGGGTTGGGTCCAGTTGCTGGTTCTGTGCCCTTGGACACAGTGTCTTTGTTTGCAAAATCAGGATAATAGCAGTTTCTGCACACCAACGTAAGGTGGTCGTGGGTTAATGTAGATGAAGCACTCTGAGTTTTGTCAGGGGGGCAAATGAAACAGAGAAACGAAGATGCCTGGCACGTTCTGTACCGTGGCTTTTAGAAGGCTGGGAGCTGGCCGAGAGGATGTGAGAGTCAGACAGAGAGGTCTTTCCAGGCCAGGATATAGTGTTTGGCACTAGAGACATTGTAGAGCCTGGAGAGTCGGGTCCTTCTAACTGGGTAGAAGAGCCTTAACAAAGGGAGGCAAACAAATGTAGCTACTGACATGGCCCCAGCCTGCAGCCTCAGACTCAGGGCCTCGGACTCAGCAGCACTGCCCAGAGTAAGAGTTGCTGGGTAACTACTGAGTGTGTGGACCTTCTGTTTTAGAAAGATCACATTTTCCTAAGGTGCTGGGGATCTAAACAGAGGAGGTGCTCTACCACTGTGCTAAATCCCCATCCAGGATTCACTACTCTATGGAGAGTAGATTGGAAGGGATCTGGGCCAAGATGAAAACTGAGAGGTAATTAGTGTTGAAAGCTTGGAGCGAGGGTGGTCTGCAAAAATAAGCCACAGTGGAGCTCAAGACAAGAGTGCTGACTTGAAAGAGAGGAAGAAGCAGGACACTGAAATCAGAGATGGGTTTCTCAGTGACAGCTCGAAAGGACCGGATACAGAGAGGTCAGGACTGGGGACTGGGAAGCTGCAAGCATTTGCATGGCGCCCAACACTTGGTAAACAAATAGTTATATTTGCCCTCTCCCATGTAGACTTGTTTTATTTGTCCCATCTCCTCCCAGATTTCAACCCCGCCTTCCCCAGGATCCCCTACCCACCTACCACTAGTTTATTTATTTATTTATTTATTTATTTATTTGTGTTTTGCCTACATGTATGTAAGTGCACCCATGTGTGTGGAAAACCTGAGGAGGCCAGAGGAAGACATGGGATCCCTTGAAGATGGAATTATAGATGGTTGTTAGCCACCACGTGGAAACTGGGAACCAAGCTCAGGTCTTCTGCAAGAGCAGCCAGTGCTCTTAACCGCTGAGCCATCTCTCCTTCTGCCTTCACCTACTCCTGTTACTGGCACCAGCCCCTGCACTTCTTGATTCTCCTCTCTTGTGGTCCCCTAGCTTTTTTTTTTTTTAAAAAAAACAGGAAATCACACTGTAGCTAAGGCTGGCCTGGAACTATATAGTCTGAGATAGTCTCAAACTCGCAGCAGTCTTTGTGCCTCAGCTCCTGCTCTCCGGACCATTATTTTATTTCTTTTTGGTCTTTTCGAGACAGGGTCTCCCTGTAGCCCAGCTGGCCTGGAACTCACTCTGTAGACCAGGCTGGCCTTGAACTGACAAAGATCCGCCTGCCTCTGCCCCCCAGGGGGTTGGATTAAAGGTGTGCACCACAATGCCCGGCTTTTTTTTTTTTTTTTTTTTTGTTTTTTTTTTTGATCTTGGACCATTATTTTTTGAGCCAATGCTTTTGAACATCTTCCTACATATTTCCCAAATCCCTCTCATCTTTGCTTCCCACTACTGCTAAAAATCCAGCTCATGCCTGATTCAGCTCTACAATAGTCACATAATTAATTGGTTTCCCAGTATCAGATTTCTACCATTACCAATCTAAAAGGCAGGTTAAGCTTGAAAATGGGAAAATCCCCATGTTATTCTCCTTAAAATCTACTTTGCCTTCAGGACAACTGAAACTGGAATTTTGGAGAGGCTTTCAGGGCCTGCCTCCTCCTAAATCCAGCACCTGGGAGCCCTAGGGCTTCTCCTTGTCTGCTGTCAGGCATTTCTGTGTCAACGTTCTCCCTAGGGCTGCAGCTATTCTGCTCTTATCTTCCTTCTGGAAGTTTCAGTTGGCTGCCCTTGGCTCTGGACGCACCCTGCTGAGCTCGAGTATTGGAGTCTCCTCCCCTCTGTCTCCAGCACTTGCTATCAGAGGACCTTTGGCAAGTTCTGTCTGGTTCAGAATTGCATCATAGCTCTTTATGGTATGTGGGACACCATAGGCATTAGGCCTGTTGGGTGAGTGAAGGTCACATGGTCAAACCACCAAAAGTTGCAGCTGCCAGCCACTACCATTAGGAAGTGCCATATTGGGTATGTGATTTTTGTTGTTTGTTGGGGGGAGTTGATTTCTACACAGGGGGTCTGCTTCTGTAGCCCAGGCTGGCCTAGAACCCATTATATATTATAGGCAGGTCCCAAACTTGGGGCAAACCTCCTGCTGGGATTAGAGATGTAAGCTATTATTTATTTCTAAGAGTTTGGCTATGTAGCCTAAGCTAACTTTGGACTCAAGATCTTTTTCGATGTTGGGATTGCAGACATGTACCACCAGGTGTCTCTCTTTTTTCGTCTTTTCCTCTTCCTCTTTGTGGTACTTGGGCTTGAAACCAGGACCTTGGGCAGACTACTAGGCAAGCACATTACTGATGAGCCATATTCTCCCCTCCTTACCTCCCCTTCCCTCTTTTCTCTCTCATGTTCTCTCTCTCCTCTCATTTTTTATTTAAAATTTTTTTGTTTTTGTTTTTGAGGCAGTGTCTCCCTATAGCCCCAGCTGGCCTGGAACTCACTCTGTAGACCAGGCTGGCCTTGAACTCACAGAGATCTGCTTGCCTCTGTCTCCCGAGTGCTGGGATTAAAGGCATGCGCCACCAGCCTGACACTAAAGACGGTTTTTAGCCGCCATGTGGGTGCTGGGAATTGAACCCTGGGTCCTCCGCAAGAGCAGTCAGTGTTCTTTACCACTGAGCCATCTCTCCAGCCCCAAGTTGTGTCCATTTCTTTGACAGTTTCAAGATGTTATCCTCCTGTCTGGATTACAGATGTGGACACCCTATTCTGCTTGGGTGTGGGGAAGATTCTTGACAGAAGGTACTGAGAACCTCGCACAGCCATTTAAAAGATTGTCAACTTCTGCACAGTCTATACCCAAATTGTCCCATGAAGTTTTTAAGTGCTTGAAATGTGGTTAGTATGACTGGAGACATTTTGTGTGTAATTTAAATTATTTTAAACCTGAATGACCAGCCACGGCCAGTGGTCTCCATACAGGGCAATGCAGGCCTGTGCTTCTCTGCATCAACCTTAGTGTCAAAGCAGGACACTGAAGGCTCGGGGGAGACATCTCTGTAGCAGAGAGTGCCAGCGTGCAGCTGAAGGGACTGTAAAGAAAATGTCTAAACCTTTGTAGATAGTTTAAACCCTTGCCAATATGTAGTTGTCCAATGAATGTGATTCCAGGATGTCAAATCAGTGCTTAATAACAGATTCATTAGAAATTTAATGCACGGTCTAAGCTGCTGCTGTTTTTTATATTTATTTTATGATTGATGATTGATTGATTTGTATGTGTGTTGCCCACAGTCTAGAAAATGACATCAGAACCCTTGGAGCTGGAGTTACAGTTGCTTACGAACTACTAACATGGGTGCTGAGAACCAAACTCAGGTCCTTTGGAAGAGCAGCCAGTGTTGTAACTGCTGAGCCCTCTCTTCAACCCTGCTGCTGTTCCCTAACACGCCCTCCTCACCTCTGTAGGGGAGTACTGTTCAAGTAGGGAGGAGGAGGCTTGGGGCTGCCATAGAAAAACCCTAACTGAGGGGCAGGAGGGATGGCTCAGCAGTTAAGAGCACTAGCTGTTCTTGCAGAAGACCCAGGTTTGATTTCCAACACCCTTATGGCAGTTAACAGTAGTCCTTAACTCCAGTTCCAGGGTAATTTCCTGCCCTCTTCTGACCTCCAAGGGTATTGCACAACACAGGTGCATTTACATTCAGGCAATACACTCAAGCACATAAATAATTTTAGGGGCTGGAGAGATGGCCTAGCAGTTAAGAGTGCCTACTGCTCTTACAGAGGACCTGAGTTCAGTCCCCAGCACCCACAAGGCGGCTGAGAACCATCTTTAACTCCAGTTCCCGGGGAATCTGACACCCTCTTCTGACCTCTGTGGCATTGCACAACATGGGTGCACAGACCTACATGCAGACAGTACGTTCATACATAAAAAAAATAAATAAAATTAAAAAAAATTTTAAATAATAATTTTAAAAAGAAAAAATCTAGGGGCTAGAAAAGATGGCTCAGCAGTTAAGAGTACTGACTGCTCTTGTAGAGGACCCACGTTTGATTCCCAGTACTCACATGGAGGCTAACAACTGTCTATAACTCCAGTTCCAGAGGATCCAAAGCCGCCTTCTGACCTCTGCAGGTATTGCACATGTGTCCACTAACATACATGCAGACAATATACTCATGCACATAAAAAAAAATAAATAACCGGCTGAAGAGATGGCTCTGACTGCTCTTGCAGAGGACCTGGGTTCAATTCAGCACCCACATGGTGACTAAGAACTGTCTTTAACTCCAGTTCCAGGGAAATCCAATACCCTCTTCTGACCTCCACGGCATTGCACAACATGGGTGTGCCAATCTACATGCAGATAGTACACTCACACACATAAATAATAAAAAAACCCAAAAACAAGCAATTAATTAATTTATTTATTTTTTTTTTTTTTTGTCTTTCCGAGACAGGGTCTCCCTGCAGCCCCAGCTGGCCTGGAACTCACTCTGTAGACCAGGCTGGCCTTGAACTCACAAAGATCCGCCTGCCTCTGCCTCCCGAGTGCTAGGATTAAAGGCGTGCGCCACCATGCCCAGCTTGCAAGCAATTAATTTAAATAGACATGGTTACAATTGGAAACAAAATCTTTAAAAATGTTTATTGTTTGGGAATTTCAGACTTTGTATTTTGGTCGTGTCCAGCCCTCCTGCTCTCCGACTCTTCCCAGACCCTTTCCCACTCATACCCCTTCCAACTTGCCTTTTTTTTTTTCTCCCTCATTTTTTTGAGACAGGGTCTCTCTGGAGCCCCAGCATGCCTGAGACTTGCTAAGTAGACCAGGCTGGCCTTGAACTTACAGAGATCTGCCTTCCTCTGTCCTCCACAGTCGTCATACAACATGGCTACACATACACACACACACAAAAAAAAAAAATTTAATTTCTTTTTTTTTTTTTTTTTTTTTTTTGGTCTTTTTGACACAGGGTCTCCTTCTAGCCCCAGCCGTCCTGGAACTCTCTATGTAGACCAGGCTGGCCTTGAATTCACAGAGATCCACTTTCCTCTGCCTCCCAAGTGCTAGGATCACAGGCATGCACCACCAGGACTGGCTAAAATATTTAAAAAAATTTTTTTTTAATTTTATTTATTTATGTATGTGTATGAATGTACTGTCTGCATGCAGGTTTGTGCACCTGTGTCGTGTAATGCTGCGGAGGTCAGAAGAGGGTGTTGGATTCCCCTGGAACTGGAGTTCTCCTGGAATTGGAGCCTCAGACGGTTCTAGGCCGCCATGTGGGTGCTGGGGATCGGACCCAGGTCCTCTGTAAGAGCAGTCGGCACTCTTAACTGCTAGGCCATCTCTCCCAGGCCATCTCTCCCACCCCCTTAAAAAACATTCTATTCAGAGCGGGTGTGGTGGCGCACGCCTTTAATCCTAGCACTTGGGAGGCAGAGGCAGGCGGATCTTTGTGAGTTCAAAGCCAGCCTGGTCTACAGAGTGAGTTCCAGGACAGCTGGGGCTATAGGGAGACCCTGTCTCAAAAAAAAAGGACCAAAAAAACCCCAAAAAACAAAAAAACATTGTATTCAAAGGCAGATAAAGTAGAATATGCTGGGCGTGGTGGCACAAGACTTTAATCCCAGCACTAAGGCAGATCTCTGTGAGTTCAAGGCCAAACTGGTCTACATAGCACTAGGACAGCTGGGGCTACAGGGAGACCCTGCCTCAAAAAGATCAGCAAAACAAAACAAAAGAAACAAGAATATGGTCTTAATCTCCTCAGAGAGCCTATAAGATCGCCAGCCACAACTCAGCTGCTTTCCATTGGCCTTATCCCTGTCCCCAAGAAGAGCATGGTTCATGGTTCAGTCAGTGCCCTGAAGGAAGAGGCGTGTACCACACTGCAGCTGTGCAGCAGAGAGGGCAGGGTGCAAAAGCAAATGTGAGAATATTAATAAGCCTGCCAGACTTCCTTTCCCCGGATGTAGGATGACTTGAAAAAACAAAACAAAGTCGAGCTGCCCTCCTATTGTGGAACACTAAAGGCCAGATCCCAAGGTCCACAGGGAAGCAATGGAAGGACCAGGAAGTCCAACCCAGAGCCAAGAAGACAAATAGGTTCAAATACTGTTTGCTGGAGGAAATAAATGGGAGCTGGAAGCAGCAGCCCCCCAGGGATCCTTTGAGCCTGAAAGGTCTGTTTCCCTCCAGGAAACACAGCCCGGCCTCCTAGAGACCCAGGAGTTCCCTCCGGTCTTCTGTTCCCACTGCAGAGTCAGGGAGGCTGGGAGCCCAGGTCCTCCTGCCAGCTACCGACTGTAGGCAGCACTGGAGGAGGGAGGGGGCTGACGTCCTCTTCCAGCTCTCTCTGATGTCAGATCCCATTTCTAAGGGCCAAGAGGCCTGGTCTGACCCTAAGCTGCAATTCTCTGGCTGAAAATTATTTGCACTTAGCCTTTTCTCTTTAATAGTTCATAAGGACAAATAACAAAGCTAGTAGGTAAAACAACTGGAAATAACATAAATGCCTGAAGCTTAGAAACACCTTAAAGTATGGTGTGTCCTTATGAGAGGGAGCCCTGGAAGCCTGACTGACTAAATGGCCTGGTTCTTTACTTACTGGCATGGACTCAGTTTGGGTTTTAAAACAAACCAAAAACTCTTTACCAGGATCATGTTAGAATCCTGACTTGAAGAAGCCAGTTTGTAAAATGCTATTTTCTGCCAGGCGAGGTGGCGCATGCCTTTAATCCCAGCACTCGGGAGGCAGAGGCAGGTGGATCTCTGTGAGTTCAAGGCCAGCCTGGTCTACAGAGTGAGTTCCAGGACAGCTGGGGCTACAGGGAGACCCCGTCTCAAAAATACATACACAAAAAAAGCTATTTTCACCATAAAGGAAATTTGACTAGAGGCTGGAAAATAGATAAAACCAAGAATTTGGTTTCAGAATATATGTGTTTTGGTTTGGGCCAGGGAGATGGCTCAGCAGGTAAAGGTGCTTGTTGCTTAGTGTCACAAGCTGAGTTCAATGCCCAGGGCACACCCACATGGAGAACCAACTCCTGCAAGCTGTCCTCGGATAGCCACACTCATGCTGTGACACACGAACACCTCTCTGCCAAATTAACAACTTATGCAATAAAAATGCTTTAGCCCAATTAAACAAGATATTATGACCATGTAAGGAAATATCCATACTTTTAATTAATCTTTTAGGTCAGGACACAAGCAGCAGGTCCCATCAGACCTTTGCTCTCATTTGTTCCTCTTCCCCCATCCACATTTTTAAAGATGCACAATATAGAATGTAGGCTGAAGTGACAGGGCTTGGGAAAGCCTTTAAAAATACAGAAGCCGAGTGTACAGAACTTAGGTAGGGGATTTTCCAGGACCACCTGAAGCACAGAGTACTGTGCCCCCCCCCCCGGAATTGCTGAGGGAGCGTCCAAGTGGATTCTTTGGAGAACCTTCAGATCAAAAAGGGAAAAGTGAGTTAGACTTCCAATAGAAAGCCTAAAACTTAGACAAGTCAACACTCCATAAACAAGGAGGAAAAACAAATCAAACAAACAACAAAGGCATCTGAAGGAGGTAAGCAAAGCAAGCCTTCAACACAGTGAAGAGGCATTTGGGATTTGCACTGGAATACGTGCAAAGAAACCCACATGCCAGGGACACGACGAAAGGACAACATGGGAAAGGTGCAAAATAATTCCACACCAAGCTCTACCAACCCTGTGGGAGATTCCTACAGTGGGTTCCCCCTGGGGATGGCCCAGGACACAGATCTTAGAGGAACAACTGCAGACATATTCAAAGAAATCAAAGAATATAAAGAACAAGTCAGAGAACTAGGGAGAGAGAATGAAAAACTCAAGAAGGACCCAGAGAGCGAGAATGATAAATGCCAGAAAGAACTAGAGGGAGAAAATGTCAAACTCCAGAAGGAAGTGGAAACACTGAAAAGATCCAATATTGAAATAAAAAAGGAAACCAACCAGCAAAGCAAAGAGCTACAGCAAGAGATTGAGAAGTTCCAAAAGGAAGTGGAAATATTAAAGAAATCACAGAATGAAATGAAAAAGAAAATCAAACACTCATCCAATAAAGAGGAAAGGATGGGGAAAAGCCTCAGAAGTAGAATGGAGGAAGCAGAACAAAGAATATCAGACCTGGAAGATATCACAGAACAACTAAAAACCTCAAGTAAAGATTATGAAAAATTTAAAAATACACAAAAGTGGACCAACCAGGAATTGTGGGACACTATGAAAAGATCAAACCTCCATAACATAGGGATAGAGGAAGGAGAAGAATCCCAAGAGAATGGTATTGATCAGATCTTCAACAGAATAACAGATGAAAATTCCCCCAAAGTAAAAAAGTACAAACCAATACAAATACAAGAAGCACATAGAACTCCAAACAGATAAGATCAGAAAGGAAACTCCCCATGCCATATCATAGTTAAAATGCTGGGCGCCCAAAATAAAGACAAAATTCTGAAAGCCACAAGAGAAAAACAAGTTACATATAAGGAGAAAGCCATCAGAATTACAACTGATTTCTCAGTGCAGACTATGAAAGCAAGAAGAACATGGAGCAAAACATCCCCAGTGTTAAAGGACTATAGATGCCAACCCAGATTACTATACCCAGCAAAAATGTCAATTATAGTTGAAGGAAAGAGAAAAATCTTCCATGATATAAACAAGATGATAGAATACATGTCTGGAAAACCAACCCTTCAGAGAATACTTGAAGCAATTCAAAGGACAGAAGAAGAAAGGAGCAACTATCCTCAGGTACCCAGAAAGAGAAATTAATAAAAGCATAACTGCAGAAGTAGAAACCTAGACCAAAAATGCAAATGGATAAGGTGAAAGGAAGCTACACACATCTTTCAATTATTACCTTAAATATTAGTGGACTAAACTCCCCAGTCAAAAGACATAGACTGGGAGATTGAATTAGGAAACAAAACCCATCTATATGTTGTCTACAAGAAACGCATCTTTCAGATTTCACTGATTGGAAAAAAAAAAAAAAGAAATGCATCTTAACCTCAAGGATGGGCACCACCTTAAAGTGAAAGGATGGAAAAAAATATTCCAAGCAAATGGTACCAAAAAGAAAGCAGGTGTTGCTATTTTAATATAAGACAAAATAGACTTCAAAGTAAAAGAAATCAGAAGAGACAAAGAGGGCCATTACATCTTTATCAAAGATGTAGTGACCATGAAGATTTCACAATCATGACTATATATGAACCAAGCTCTGGTGCACCAAGCTTTATAAAGACAATTCTCCAGAACCTCAAGGCACAGATTAACCCCAGTACACTCATAGTAGGGGACTTCAATACCCCACTGAGCCCTTTGGACAGGTCAACTGGACAAAGAATAAACAGAGAGACATCTGAACTGAACGATATGATACACCAAATGGACCTCAGAGACATCTACTGAATATTCCACCTTAATACCAGAGAATACACTTTCTACTCAGTACCCCACAGAACATTCTAAAAAATCGACCACATACTGGGACACAGAAAAAAACCTCCACAAATACAAAAGGATTGAAATAATTTCATGCACTCTATCAGACCACAGTGCAATAAAGCTCACTATCAACACCAGGATAAGCCCTACTATCTATGAGAACACATGGAGACTAAACAACTCACTCCTGAATAATGAATGAGTCACGGAAGAAATAAAGAAATAAAAGCATTCCTGGGCCTTTAATCCTAGCACTTGGGAGGCAGAGGCAGGCGGATCTTTGTGAGTTCAAGGCCAGCCTGCTCTACAAAGTGAGTTCCAGGACAGCTGGGGCTACGGGGAGACCCTGTCTCGAAAAAGACCAA
>VZQC01005131.1:620009-642423 GCA_009823505.1 Rhizomys pruinosus | reverse complement strand
CATTCCCTTTAAAGGTAGGAACTCGGCAAGTCTGCCCCCTGTCACCACTCCTCTTCAATATAGTGCTTGAAACACTTGCTAGGGCAAGAAGGCAAGAAAAGGAAATTAAAGGAGTACTAATTGGAAAAGAGGAAGTCAGCTATCCGTTTTGCTGATGATATGATCGTTTACTTAAGAGATGCTAAAAACTCCACCACTCCACCAGAAAACTCCTAGAAGCGATTAAGACTTTCAGTAAAGTGGCAGGATACAAACTTAACCTAGAAAAATCAGTAGTCTTTCTTTACACCAACAACAAGCAACTGAAGGATTACAAGGAGACTTTCACACTCACAATAGCCTCAAAAACAATAAAATAACTGGGAACAAACCTAACTAAAGACACCAAAGATCTCTACAAAAATTTATTTTAAACCCCTGAAGAAGGAAATTGAAGAAGACATCAGAAGATGGAAAAACCTCCCATGCTCATGGATTGGGAAAATTAATATAGTAAAAATGTCCATTCTACCCAACCTCTTGTACTGCAATCCCAGTTAAAAGCCCCAAGAGTTTCTTCACAGGCTTGGAAAAAATAGTCCTTAATTTCATTTGGAAAAACAAATGACTAAATAGTCAAAGCAACCCTGAGCGAAAAGAGCAATACAGGAGGGATCTCTATACCAGACTTCAAATTATACTACAGGGCTATAGTCACAAAAACGGCTTGGTACTGGCACAAAAACAGACCTGTTGACCAATGGAACAAAACTGAAGATCCAAACTTGAGCACATACAATTTCAGCCACCTCATATTTGACAAGGGGGTCAAGAAGACATAATGAAGGAAAGACAGCATCTTCAGCAAGTGGTGTTGGCAAAACTGGATCACCACTTGTAGAAGAATGAAATTAAACCCCTACCTCTCGCCCTATACAAAAGTCAACTCCAGATGGATCAAAGACCTCAACGTGAAACCCAAAACTCTGAAGGCGATAGAAGAAAAAGTTGGCAGCAGACTATAAGACATAGGCATAGGAAAAGACTTCCTAAATCAGACAGCAGCTGTGCAAGAAATAAGGTCGGCAATTGACAAATGGGACCTCATTAAACTCAAAAGCTTCTGTACATCAAAAGAAACAATCAAGGAAGTGAAGATAAAACCCACAGAGTGGGAGGAAAGGTTTCCTTCACCCCAGATACATCTGACAAAGCACTGATTTCCAGAATATATAAACTACTCAAAAAACAAAGAAAGAAAACAAATGACCCACTCAATAGATGGAGCAAAGACCTGAACAGAGACTTCACAAGTGAGGAATTAGAGATGGCTGAGAAAGATCTTAAAAAGTGTTCAAATGGGGCTGGAGAGATGGCCTAGGGGTTAAGAGTGCCGACTGCTCTTGCAGAGGACCCGGGTTCGATCCCCAGTACCCACATGGCGGCTGAGAACTGTCCGTAACTCTAATTCCAGGAGAACTCCAGTTCCAGGGGAATCCGGCACCCTCTTCTGACCTCCGAGGCATTGCACGACACGGGTGCACAAACCTACATGCAGACAGTACATTCATGCACATAAAATAAATAAAAAAATAAAATAAAAAGTGTTCAAATGTTGCTAATAATTAAGGAAATGCAAATTAAATCCACTTTAAGAAATCATCTCACTCTGATAAGACTGGCTAGGATCAAGAAAACAAATGATACCAAGTGCTGGAGAGATTGCGGGGGGAAAAGGGAACACTCATCCACTGCTGGTGGGAATGTAAACTGGTACAGCCACTATGGAAAGCAGTGTGGAGAATCCTTGGAAGACTGGGAATGAGCTTGCCACCTGACCCAGTCATACCACTACTGGGTATATACCCACAAGACTCATCTTACTGCAGAGATACATGCACAGCCATGTTTACTGCAGCTCTCTTCACAATAGCAAAGAGCTGGAACCAACCCAAATGCCCTTCAACTGATGAGTGGATAGAGAAAATGTGGTACATCTACACAACGGAGTTCTATGTAGCAGTTAAAAAAAGACAAAATCATGAACCTTCCAGGTAAATGGATGGAACTAGAAGATATTATGTTAAGTGAAGTAACACAGTCCCAGAAAAACAAACGATGAATGATATCTATGCAGTAGTAAAGAAAGATGACATCATGAGCTTTGCAGGTAAATGGATGGAACTAGAAGATATCATGGTGAGTGAAGTAACACGGTCCCAGAAAAACAAATGACGAATGGTATCCCTCATCTGTGGATGCTAGCACCAATTACTAATTGTATGGCAAACTGAGCAATGTTAATGTGATCTGAAAACAATTGTGCTCTTATATTGAGTACCTGAAAAAAATTAATTAAAAAAATACAGAAGCCAAGTGTGGTGGCACATGCCTTTAATCCCAGCACTCTGAAGGCAGAGTCAGGTGAATCTGTGAGTACAAGGGCAGCCTGATCTACAGAGTTCTAGGCCAGCTGGGGATACAGGGTCTCAAAAAAAGGGAAATAATAATATTAATAGATAATACAGAAGAGGAAAAAGGAGTTAAATGAAGGAATTATTGAAAATATAGTATTTGGGCTGGGCCTGGTGGTGCACACCTTTAATCCTAGCACTTGAGAGGCAGAGGCTGTCCGATCTCTATGAGTTCAAGGCCTGCCTGGTCTACAGAGTGAGCTTCAGGCCTCCTGGGACTAAAGAGAGAGAGAGGAAAAATAGTGTTTGGGTTGTTTGTCAAGACAAGGTCTCAAGCAGTTCAACACCAACGTCTGGCCTCCCCCTCCCAAGTGTTGGCATTGTAGGTATGTACTACCTGCAGAATGGTTTTATTTTTCTTTTATACATGTTTGAAATTTTCATAGTAAAAAACATTTTGAATCTACAGCAAGTACTGTGGCAGGAGGGAACCCAGGATGCAAGCACAGTGTTATGTTCCGCCATTTCCACCAGTGGCACAAGTGTCAGGCTCCTCCTGTGAAGGCTGGGAGGGGTATGTCCATGAGCCAGCTGGCGCCCAGATCACTGAACTGCCATCGAAGAGTCCAGCTCAGTTCACTCAAGCCAGGCCTCCCTTGGAGGTCACGTGGACTGGGCTGGCATGTTTCCTGTGCAACTGAGAAACTAGGAGAAAACTGCTGTCCAAGCTCATATAGCACTGTCCTGAATAAGGAAATCAGGTTCTTTCCAAATAGCCCCAGCCCCGCCTCTTTGTATCTTTTTGGCTAATTGATGGTGGTTCAGCAAGTTATATATCTAAGCCTGACAATCTTTCTGAAAAGGGGAAAAAGCCCAGCACAAGTAGTGTTAGTTCATAGTGCCACAAGAGTGGGAAATGCAAAGCTGCTGCCATCTGCCCAATGCTCTGTAACTGTTGGTATTAGCGGTGTCACCTTTAGCCATGCCCACTCCCGCCTGCAGCAGTTCCCTTTCAGTGCTCCATCTTTTTTTGTTTCCTTATGCTCAGCGTAGCTCCTGGCCCAACACAGCTCTCAATACAGATCTTGTTGAATAGATAAATCCATCCATTTACTCAGGAAGCATGCAGCAAGCAGCCATGAAGTGCAGGGTGTTTTTCAACACATGGAGTGGAACAGTGAACAAAACAAGTCATAGCATCTTGCCATTCATGTTTGGGAGACTAAGACAAGTGAGGTCGTTTTTTTTTTCTTAAATATGTATAATTTACAAAAATTTTTAAGTTTTGCATTTTATTATGTATGCACACACACACACACACACACACGTGTGTGTGTGCGTGCATGTGTGCATGTGTCTGCCCACTACAGCACGCATGCAGAATTCTGAGAATAACTGCAAGAGTTGGTTCTCTGGAGACTTCTGCCAGGTGGGTTCTAGGTATTGAACTCGGGTCCTCAGCACCTGGGTCTGCGGAGCATTTGGCACTGCCCCAAGGCTGCTCTTTTATATGTCATGGATCTCTGAGGTGACATCTGAACAGACTTAAAAGAAGGGAGGGAACAGGTACAGGAGTATCTGCAGAAGGCGTGTTTTAGGCTGAGGGAACTGGTGGCACAGGTCTTGCAGTAGGCACACAGGTGGCATGTTTGAAGAAGGAAAAGGTGTGGCTGGAGTGGTACAAATGAACATACTTCATGTCTCCTTCTGTTTGGTTAAAAATAAGCAGACAACACAATTCAGAAATTGAAAACGATGTATTAAAATCTTCAGAGTTACAAATGAAAATGCAGAAATCAAAAAAGATTAACAATGAACTTAATATTTTTCCGTAGGTGGATACATTTCCATTAAGAAAGACTGGATGGGAATTTATCTTTATGGTTTTTACTTTACATATATGGGCATTTTGCCTGCATGTAGGTAAGAGAAAAAGTGTGGAGCAATGTCCGTGGAGGTCAGATGATGGTGTCGATCCCTGGAATCGGAATCATTGTTCCAGTACAGTTGGTAGCTGCCATGTGGGTACTGGGAATTGAACCCAGGTCCTCTCCAATAACAACACGTTAGGCAAACCCTCTACAACTGAGCTACATCCCCAACCCTGGCTTCCCATTTTAAAGGGAAAAAACTTTCTTTTAAAGTAAAGCAGTGCAGGATGTGGGAAACAATATGAACAACTGGTTAGCGATCTTGAGCGCACTGTCTCTCCTCCAAACCATAGAATTTCATTGATTTGAGATGAGGTAGAGGCTGTTGAGGAGAGAAAGCACAAGATTTATCCCCGTCTCATTGTTATCAGCTCTAATTATTGTCAGGAAAGCAGGAGGAATGACAACAAACCTAGAACAGGACACGGCACAGTCAATAGCAGTACTACTCCTGCATGAGCTGCAACTCAGCCTCCTCCAAGACAGGGCCCTGAAGGCTCATGAGGATGCTGTCGGAGCCGTGGTGCTGCCTCTTTCCAAAAGCATGTCTGAAGATTCTGGAGACAGCAAGTCGCTGAGACCACTGGCAACACAGCCATCCCATTTCCACCACGGAGAGGAAAGCAAACGCCCCCTTCAGCTGCGTTTGTGTAGGCTTTGCCTTCAAAAGGAAAAACTTCAGCAAAGGATGTAACTAGTACCTCTTGCCTCCAAACAGCTCAACACACCTCAAGCAAAGCCTGGAATCTCCACCTTAGTGACCTCTACAGTACTGACCTGAAGTGCCCAGAAGTGCACTGCAGCACTCATTCATAAGTTGACAAGATATACTTAGAGGGCATGACAAAGTAAGCCTATACAGCAGACAGAGCTGAGGACGGCCTCATATTTTAGAAAAACGCCAACAAAAGCTTGTCATACTGTCTTCAGGTGGCATGGTTAATGGATGGTGTCTTAACAGATACAATGGAACAAATGGATCTGACTCTGTGTGAAAGGTCACCCT
The DNA here is from genome assembly GCA_009823505.1 of Rhizomys pruinosus. Lineage (NCBI taxonomy): Eukaryota > Metazoa > Chordata > Mammalia > Rodentia > Spalacidae > Rhizomys > Rhizomys pruinosus. Next base: position 637,093 of record VZQC01005131.1, on the reverse strand, counting down.
GAATATGCTTCCACTGGAATATCTCATTCTCCAACTACAAAAAATGCTAAGACTGGTTAAGCCCTTAAATCAAAAGGCCACGTCTACTGGAAATGATAAAAGGTCTGCTACAGTCTCCAGTAAAAGCAAACCGTGGCTACTTGATGTAGTAATAGGAATGTTTCTGAAATTTCCTAATTAGAAATAACCCTGAAAGAATGTCCAAAAAGAGCAAGGCAATTTATACATATGCAGAATCACACTATTGTTTCATCATGCAACACTGGCCTCACATCAGGAAGATTAAATAGAATGTACAAATCCTTTATACACATTTTCTTTTCTCTCTCTAGAGTACACTTGTGCTTGTCCTTGCCCGAGTCCTCAAGGCCACACGTGGTTATGGGCTACATTTTCTGCACAAGAATCCAATTTGGATTTGTTTCTTGCTTAAGATATGTTCTGGGTCTTCTCTTAATTTTTCCGGATGTCCGCATACACCACAGACTCTGACTTATTAATCTTGTCACTGTGATGTCCACCGGAGTGGTCTAACTGCGCATATATGACTGGGCCCTGGAGAAGAAACAGAGAGACACACAATAGTGATTCCAAGAGTGATGACACTGTGTTTCCCAAAGCAAGGTCCCTTCCTTAAAAGATTCAAGGTCTCTTATGAATGCCATGTCCAGGACTGACTGTAAAAGAAGCCTGGGCATCCACTGGCACTTGCTAAAGCTGATATGTGAGGATCAGTTACATCACTCCCGTGGTTTATTTATGTTTACAAATTTCTGTAACAGTCAAATATTCCTTCTTGGTGATGCCCCTTGTTTACTACCTGAACCGCATTCTTCAGCCTCTGCAACTAGAACCAGCTTAGACCAGAGCAGGCACTTCTACCAACCTGAGGGGCACCGAGATCATGAGCATCAGGGTATTCTGGGCAAAAACAACACAGTGAGTGCCACCCAAAGATATAGTTCATCTGTACTGGTCACTTATACAGATAAATACCTGAACATTCAACTATTCTTCAATACAAATACAGCACAATCCTTTTAGCCTGACCCTAGCATAATTGATTAAAATAACGCTGCACTGATTTTTTTTCCTTTGGTGTTAGGGATCTAAGTCAAGGCCTTGGACAGGCTATCACCAGCCTGCTTCTTTGAGTTCTAATATCATTTAACTGTCCTAAATTAAAAAAAAAAAAAATTCAGTGGGTCACAATCTAAGAAACGTACAAAACCCTGAGAGAGACCGGAGCAGCTCTCCTTGGGTGCAGTGAGGAAGCTAGGTCACCTTTTCAATTCCTTTCAACCTAGAGGTTGAAAATTTAAAAACAATAACCCGACAGCCCTGGTTTAAAAACAAAAATGTAGTATAACCTAAAGTCATTTTCTCCCAATTCAAAAAGTCCTCTGAGAAGTCAACAGTGTCCTTCAGCTTTCCACTTCAATACAGCAAGTACAGTAGCAAAAGCATTTGTGGCCAGGAGGCCAACCTTTGTCTTTTGTGTGTGTAAGCTGAGACCCTGTCAAGTTCAGCACTCCTGACTTCCACGGAAAAGACAGGCCCAGGTGCAAGAGTGGTGTGATGGTCTATCAAATGTGGTTAAGAAAAGAAAATCACCAGACCCATCTAAACTCAGCCATAGTCGGAATTCATGAGACTATTCAGAATAGACTCGTGTACGGCCATGCCAGCTTGGGCATACTGTGAACCTCTAAGCATCAGTTTCACCGTGTCTAAAATGGCACTGTGCTGGAGAGCTTTCATGTCAATTTGACACACCAGGATCGAGGGAGGCTCAGTTGGGGAACTGCCTCCACCGGACTGGCCTATGGCCATGTCTGTGGGGTATTTGAGTGATGTGGGAGGGCCCAGCCCACTGTGGGCTGTTGTTGTATATTGTATGAGAAAGCAGGCTGAAGCCGGGTGTGGTGGCACACGCCTTTAATCCTAGCACTTGGGAGGCAGAGGCAGGCGGATGGATCTTTGAGAGTTCAAGGCCAGCCTGGTCTACAGAGTGAGTTCCAGGACAGCTGGGACTACAGGGAGACCCTGTCTTGAAAAGACGAAAATAAATAAATAAATAAATAAATAAATAAATAAATAAATAAATAAATAAGAAAGCAGGCTGAGCAAGGGCCAGGGGAAGCCAGCCAGTAAGCAGCGTTCCTCCATAGCCTGTGCTTTACCTCCTGCCTCAGGTTCCTGCCATGAGTTCCTATCTTGGGTTCCTCAGTGATGAACTGTGACCTGGGAGATGTAAGACAAATAAACCCTTCCCTCCCCAAGTTGACTTTGGTCAGAGTGTTTTGTCACAGCAATGGAGAAACAAGCAGGCACTAATAATGGTACCTACACCTGTTCGCCTTCTCATGAGATTTAGAGATGATACCTATAAGTAGCCTAGGCAGTGTCAGAGAGTTAGTTAGCCTTCAATAGGTGCTAGCCATTAGCACCATCCTGTCATGCAAAGTAAGGCCAGAAGGTCTGCCCAACCCCAAAACTGGGTGGTGCCAAATACATAACTGGTGGCTGTTTTAAGCACTTCATTTTGGGGTGGTATTTTTACACAGCAAAAGATAACTGATACAGTGTCTGAGTGGAAAACTAAGAGAACAGAGAAAGCAAGGAAGGAAAATATACAGAATGATCTGTAGCAATCACTAGTCAGTAAATGTTAAGATCCAGTGGCATTTCATGTGATACAATACTGTCTTTCATGGTAAGAGAAAGCAATAGTCTGTTGAGGCTGACTGGGAAATAAGGAAGGAAATCAAGGATTTCTTCCTAAGGGAGGATTTGGTTTTCTTGGAGTTGCTTACCAGTGTCATATTATTCCCATTGCCTTTCTCCCTTAGAATGCAAGGGGTCATAAGTCAGGAACTTTGTTACTTAACTGCCAAGAATTTGGCAGACTATGTAGGAGCCATATAAAGGGATGGATAAAGCAATAGATTGAGAAGACTGGGACCTGGTTGAGAGCAGGGACCTGCTGATGGATCTAGCTCCCTCTAGAAGCCCGGTTCTTGGACTTGTTAGAAGGTGAAAGTAACCTAACGTCTCTTCGGAACAGGCCTCAGGACCATGACTTTGGGAGTCAGTGAGTCTGCTTTGGACTTTAGGACAATCCAGTGAAAGAAGATCAACCTGCAAGTGAGTCAACCTCTCCTAAGACATTTGTTTTAAAATATAGAAAAAATGACAATACAAGACTGTGTCACTGTTTCTTAAAGCCAAATATAAATGTGAGCTACACCTATGTGTTATGGCTCTTTGCGACAAATGACCCTAATTCCAATTATCAAAGCACAGTTGAAAGGAGTTGATCAACTTGGACAGAATAAGCATGTCTTAGAATTGGCCAGATCTAGATGTAAACACCAGCTTGTTCCGGTCTACTGACACTGAGCAAGTGACTCAACCTGACTAAGCCTTCGTGGGTAAAACAGATAATAAACACTGCATCCTGCAGGACCACCCCGAAGGCTCAATGAGAAGCTGTACATGGTACATGTCTGGAATCATTACTGTATCTGTAGATTTCAGTTGACAAATACACAAATATTCCATTTAATCACTGTTCTCTAAATACCTATCTTCTACATGCAAAGCACTATTTCCAAAAGTTTTAAAAACCAATTTCTCAAACACAGAAAAATTATTATTATTTGGTCCTTTTGAGACAGGGTCTCCCTTTAGTCCCAGCTGGCCTGGAACTCACTATGTAGACCAGGCTGGCCTTGAATTCACAGAGATCTGCCTGCCTCTGGGATTAAAGGCGTGTGATGCCCCACTCGGCCAGAAAAGTTATTTTTAAAACAACTTTACTCAAAATTAAGCTTTATAAAGAAAGATTTCTTGCTCATCCTTCCTCCCTTGCTACGAGGCCCAAGCCCTAAGCAGAGCCTCCCTAATGCCCTTCCCAAGCAGACTTGCTCCTGCTGTGCACTCAGTCCCCTCTGGTTCTGCCATTCATCCCCTTTTGCTAAGGTAAAGGATTCTACTTTCAGGTCCCTAAGGAGGAATCAAGATGTCATCTTAGCACATTACGATGACTGACCCTTGTGGGTGATTAGCAGAGTCTCTACCTATGACCTAGTCTTGGCCTACAGGGACTAGGAGAAGAGCTTGCTTGGGGCTTCTGGTGAACGTCTCCTCTAACAAAACTGCAAAGGACACTTCATAGTTCTTCCTGTTTCCTGTGTGCACACAACCTGAAGCAAGGCAGCCATTGGAGGCTGAGGGACCATGGCTCCAAAAAAAGGTACTGGGCATAGTGGTGGACCCCTGTAATTCTAGCACTTAGGAGACTGAGGCAGGAAGATCACCTTGAGTTCAAGCCCAGCCTGGCTACAGAGTGATTTTGAAGCCAGCCTGTGTAAGGAATGAAACTTTGTCTGGTTTGAGGCAGGACCTACAAGTTCTGTCCTGGAACTTCGAGAGTTATCTGATATCTCCATGGGCATTCAAGTTGCCTCTGTGAGTCTGTAGCTCCATGAGGTCGGGATATTGCAGTATATCCTGCCTCGCCTATCTCTGCAAAGTTCCAGACCCTGATGGCCTTTTCCTTTGAGGTATTGAGCAAAATGTCACACCTCTAGTTTACTGGTTGCACAAACAGGAGCTCTGCAGTCCGTGGCAGGAGCCAAGATGGCCCAAACTTCCCTTCCCCTCATTCACACCCTTTTGCCCCCACCCCCCACTTCCTTGCCCAAAGCACAGTAGCTTTAGTATATAAGCACATTGCTAGCATGAATAAAACTGAGTCACTTTTCTCCCGGACCCTCTCTCTGAGTCCATTTCATTTCTCGTTGGGTGACTTCTTGTGGTTCCCTCCCCCCTCCTTGCCAGAAGCTCAGCCTAGGACCTGTTAGCCTGCCGGCAGGAGACAACTCTGAGGCTTGTAGCCGTGTGAAGCTGCAAGCCTGGTTCTAGGAGGGAAGAACATCGTGTGGATTGTGGCCACACGTGATAAAAGGACCAACAGACAATATATATATTAGATGACAACCCACAAGCCTGGGCTACATATAGCAAAACTATGTCTCAAAAAACAAACCAGCGCACGCCTTTAATCCTAGCACTTGGGAGGCAGAGGCAGGTGGATCTTTGTGAGTTCAAAGCCAGCCTGGTCTACCCAGTGAGTTCCAGGACAGCTGGGACTACAGGGAGACCCTGTCTCAAAAAGACCAAAACAAAAAACAAAAAACAAAAAAACAAACCAGCCAGGGATGGGATTAGAGGCATAAGCTACCACGCCTAGCCCCAAGCTGTTGATCTTTTGTTTTTATTTAATTTCATTTTATTTTATTTTTAATGTGTACGAATGTACTGTCTGCATGTAAGTTTGTGCACCCATGTTGTGCAATGTCGTGGAGGTCAGAAGAGGGTGTCGGATTCCCCCGGAACTGGAGTTGACGGTTCTCAGCCGCCATGTGGGTGCTGGGGATCGAACTGGATCCTCTGCAATAGTTGGTGCTCTCAACCGCTAGGCCATCTCTCCAGCCCTGTTGATCTTTTTTTTTAAGACAGGGTCTCCCTGTAGCTCCAGGCTGGCCTTGAACTCACAGAGATCTGCCCACTTCTGCCTCTGCAGGGATTAAAGGCATGTGCCATGACACCCGGCTCAGACAGTGGATCTCTAATGGTATTGTTGAATCAGTGGTACCTAAAGTGTCCTTGGGATGCTCCAGAGAAGCTTATCTGAGAGGGAGGCACCTCAGACATGTTATCTAGAGGCAGCTCTGTGATGAGCAAAAATCTCTGCCAGGACCACTCAGCACAGCTCTGAAGAGCTTTGAACTTCCTGTACTATCGGACACAAATTGGAACCCTAGGAGATCAGCCTCTGCTGTGAGCATGACCACTGAAACAATCCTAAATAATTAAAAAGGAAAAAGAAAACCTACTCGGTAAATCTGGAAATCGTGTAGTTCTTGTCAGTCTTCTGCTCACTGGCAAAAGGTTTATAAATTCCAAAAATAGGCAAGGCAGAAAATAATTTTAATAATTATAACTCTAAAGAAAAAGGTATAGATATGACTTAGAAAATTAATAAGACTAAGCGTACTTTTTGAGACGGTGTCTCCCTGTAGCCCCAGCTGGCCTGCAACTTGCTATTTAGACCAGGCTGGCCTTGAAAGCGTGTGCCACCACACTTGGCAACTTTTCTATTTGTTTTTATTTTTATTTATTTATTTTTAATTTTTGGGGGGGGTCTTTTTGAGACAGGGTCTCCCTTTAGTCCCAGCTGGTCTGGAACTCGCTCTGTAGACCAGGCTGGCCTTGAACTCACAGAAATCCACCTGCCTCTGCCTCTTGAGTGCTGGGATTAAAGGCAAGCACCACCACGCCCAGCCACTTTTTTAAAGACAAGATGTTATATGCAACCTGGACTAACCTTGAGATCATGATCTTTATGTCCTGTATAAAGAATGTTTCCCTGCATTTATGTAAAATGTCCTGAATGTGTGCCATGCTCATGGAAGCCAGCGTGTGATATCCCCTAGAACTGGGCTTGTGGATGGCTGTTAGCTGCCATGTAGGTGCTGGGAACTGAACCTAGGTCCTCTGCAAGAGCATCCAGTGCTCTTACCTGCTGAGCTCTTTCCAGCCATTTCTCTGCCACCACATCTAACTCTTCATGCAGCATAATCAGTGGTGCAGCCAGTCTGGAGTCGCCCCACCACAGCAGCCCTCCCTCCCCCTCCCTCCCAGCTGTGTTTCCTATGATTCCAGTCACCGCACTCAAAGATAGCTCAAAACATTAAATGGAAAATTCTAGGGTGATTTCTTTTTTCTTCTTTGGATTTTTTTTTTTTCATACTTCATTTGCTACTATGTTTAAGTTAACTGATCTTTTCTTCAGTGGTGTCTAAATCTGGTTGGTTTTTGTTTAATTTTTTTTTTTCTTAAGTGTCTCATTCTGTTTGTAGTTCAGGCTAGCCTAGAGTTTACTACATAGCCCAGGCTGACCTCAAACTCTTGGTGATTCTCCTGCCTCTGCCTCCCAAGTGATAGGTTTACAGACAGGAGCCAGCATAGCTGGTTCTAACTTCTTGTTGGTGGCATCCAATGCTTTTCATTTCTGCAAGTCCCACTGTGGTTTGTCTGATTTAACACACAAGGTTTCCTTTACCTTCTTAAGTTTCCAAGTAAGACCTAGCTACATTTTATGAAACTTGCTTATGAATTCCACCATCTGTCATATAGTTTCTACCAGTTTTTTCTTCTAGCTACCTGCTTCTTTATGCCTAGTCTCCCACCCATCCCAGACCCCTCTGAAGGAAAGCTCTACATAGCTCAGGCTAGCCTTGAACTCAGGCTAGCCTTGAATCTTCCTGTGCCAGCCTCCCAAGTGTTGGATCACAAGCATGTGTTTCCATATCTGGCTGTATGCCTAGTCAGTTTTAACTGGTAGCAGACACTGTGGATTCTACATTATTGGAAACTGGATTCAGTTGCTCAGAAACTATGGTGGGTTTCACTGTGGCACGTAGCTAAATTTCTTTGGATTAAAAAAAAAAATTCTCTCAACGTTTTCTTTTAAGCTTAGTAGTAGTAGGTCCACAGTGCCTTTTACTCTGTTGTTAATTCAACCCCACTATCAAGGGAGTGACTGTAACACAGTATCTGTGTACGAGTTTCTCTACAAACTACTCCTGGGCACAGGTGAGCTCCGGGCTGTCTAACCTGCTCTCAGGTGGCCCTCCCCCTAGTGTCAGCACAATCCTGCTGCCAGCCAAGGACTCCAGGTCTTTAAAGTGTATACATGCGCTCACAGCGGCTGTCTTTGTACTGTCTTGTTTTCGGGCACAGTGCCTCATAAACCCTGACCACTGTGACTAGTCCAAACTTTGATTTATAGGCCCTCATTTTAGTGAAACAGCTGAGTTCCATTTCCATGTTTCCTCCCTGCACTACGGTCTGGAAAATGTCAAGACAGGAAGCTGGGGAATTACCGGCCAGCCTCATGTTATCTGTTTCCTCCTGGGATCAGTGTTATACAATCCCTGTCCCAATTTCTTGAAAACTGCTATTTCATTATTTGAAACAGAGTTTGTTTGCAGCAGAAGAGGAATGCCCATCTCCCTTAAGGGCAGGACAAAACTTTCCTATGGTTATTACACCTGCTTGTAACTCTCAAGACTTCATTCCAACTTGATTCCCAGTCATGATCCAGGTTACTAGTTATCCATGGATATGGGAGGGAGAGAGAGAAGGGAAGAGGGAGTGGGAATGGGTGTGAGCCTGATGCTGGGACAGAGAAGCTGCTGCCTTCAAAACTGGGTCTTAACCCCAATTCTGTGACTAGTAACTCGGCAGTAACAATGGCTCGGTCTCCCCGCTGGTACAGCTGCTCTCTGATTGCGAGGAAAGCCTATGGAATGAGACTATAGCTGTTTAGGAAATATTATTTTTCTTTATTCTGTTACATTCATTCTCTTCAACCTCCTTATGGCAAAGTAGAATTTGCCAAATTCCTTAGGATGGGTTTTATTCCAGATGGGTTTTATTCTAACGTAGATGTTAGAAATGAAGCTTTGATGAAGCCATAGTTACAGTTAAAATAGCAGTTCTCTTCAGTACTTCCTTCAATAAGTAGAAACCAAACCCATTCCTTGTTTCCCTAGCCTATTAACTATGTAGATGAGATTTCCTTCCCATCTTTCTTCTATTTTTAAATTTTATTATTTTTTGATAAGTATGAATGTTTTGCCTGCATGCATGTTAAGTGTACCTTGTGTGTGGCTGGTGCTCATGGAGGCCATAAGAAGACATTAACTCCCCTGGAACTGGAGTTAGGGACAGGTGCTAGCCGCTATGTGGGTGTTGGGAACCATACTAGGTCTTCTGGACTAGCACTGAGTGCTCCTAACTGCTGAGCCATCTCTCTAGCCCCCTCCTTTCAACTTTTTTCGAAAGAATCCATGAACACAAACCTATTTTATTATCAACACCAAGAATATTAACTTTAATCTCTTTCTCCCTCCCTCCCCATCCCTCCTCCCACCTGTGTGAGTATGCACATGCATCTGTACAGCATGCATGTAGACTATCTTGGATGCCATCTATCAGGCACCATCCACCTTCTTTGGAGACACGGTCTCTCACTGGGATCTGAAGCTTGTTGATTATAGTAGGCTGGCCAGTAGGTCCCAGAGATCCTACCCCGCCCCCAGCATTATGATTACAAGTACATGCCACCACACCCAGGTTTTTAAAATGTGGGTCTGGGGGATCAAACTCAGGTCCTCTTGTAAGCGCTTTAGTGAATGAGCTCTCTCCCCAGTCCTCCCTGTTAAATTCTTTTTTTTTTTTTTTTGTATGTGTATGAATGTACTGTCTGCATGTAGGTTTGTACACCTATGTAGTGCAGTGCCTTGGAGGTCAGAACAGGGTGTCAGATTCCCCTGGAACTGGAGTTAAAGATGGTTCTCAACCACCATGTGGGTGCTGGGGATTGAACCTGGGTCCTCTGCAAGAGCAGTTGGCACCCTTAACCGCTAGGCCATCTCTCCAGCCCATAAAGACTTTCTTTTTATTTTTAATTAATTTATTATTTTTTATGTGTATGAATGTACTGTCTGCATGTAGGTTGGTGCACCCGTATCATACAATGCCGAGGAGGTCAGAAGAGGGCATCGGATTGCCCTGGAACTAGAGTCAAAGATGGTTCTTAGCCGCCATTTGGGTGCTGGGAATCGAACCTGGGTCCTCTGCAAGAGCAGTTGGTGCTCTTAACCGCTGAGCCATCTCTCCAGCCCCCTCCCTGTTAAATTCTTACAGAGTACTTTAGAATATAGTTTATTAGATTTTATTTCCTTGGTCAATTGAAAAATTTTTTTTACAGTTAACAAAGCCATTTCCTACTTCTGCCTGGGCCAAAGAAACCAACATTTTGTTTGTTTGTAGGGATACATGGTTTTACTCTATCACCCTGGCTGGCCTGGAACTGGCTATGTAGACCAGGCTGCCTTTGAATTCACCAAGATCCACTTGCCTCTGCTTCCTGAGTGCTGGGACTAAAGGTGTGCACCACCATGCCTGGCTGAAGCCAACTTTTTGTTTTGTTTTGTTTTTTTGAGACAGGGTCTCCTTTTAGTCCCAGCTGGCCTGGAGCATGCTCTGAAGACCAGGCTGGCCTTGAACTCACAGAGATCCACCTGCCTCTGTCTCCCGAGTGCTAGGATTAAAGGCATGTGCCAACCATGCCCGGCTGAAGCCAACTTTTTAGTCAATAATATGTTCATGGTGGTTTGACAGAAAACTACTAGGATCAGTTCTTCTCCATGTTTTTCTGTTGTTTTTCTTTTGGAGATAGGGTCTCCCTGTGGCTCCAGCTGGCCTGGAACTCACTATGTAGAGCAGGCTGGCCTAGAATTCACATCCACCTTCCCTCGGCCTCCCAAGTGCTGGGATTAAAGGTGTGAGCCACCACGCCCAGCCTTTCCCAAATCTTTGACCAGCCCTTGAATTCCTCAGTCCCCCTCCCTTTCTCTGCCTGTCTGTACAGCTCTATTACAGCTCTGTATTCTTCCCCGTCCCCAGGAAGTGACAGAGCACCAAACCTTAGGGCAGAGAGCCTGGCAGAACTGCCATCAGCCGTTACCTGGTGTGATCCGGAAGGCAGACTCTTTACTAGACCCTCTGTGTCGGAGGGGTACTTCCGTGGAGCCTGCTTAACTGGTGACATACTCTCTGATGTACTGCAGCTGATGAAGTGGCAATTTGAAGAACAAATGTAAAAAAAAAATTACAATAAATGGAAACAAAAATATAGAAGTGATGACAAGATGAAGCAACAGAGGAACAAAACCAAACAGCAGACAACAGAAGAATGGGCGGCAAGATGAGGGTGGCTGCAGACTACTTTCCATCCGAGGCTCTCATTCTAAGTCAACCCGCCTGCTGCTGGGGGAGGCAGGGGGGTGACTGCTGTGACAGCTTCATCAAGCAGCAATACTGTGAGTCTGGGCTTAATATACATTGTCGCTTTGGTGCTTGGTCTACCCTGCTTCAAAATACAGGCTTGAAGGAACAGCTCTACCCTCCTGAAGGCTACTGCTTCTGCTACCACTGAATTAAGCCTCTCTGGGCACATTCTAAATTACAGTCTCTACCCAGACTCACAGCCAGGCTCCTCTTGCTCTTTCCAGCCTTTAGTTCTCCACATTTTGTTTCTCTTCCAACACTAAAACCAAAGATAAAAAACCAAGACACAAATATCCCAGGAAGTCATGAGTATGAGAAACTCTACAGAGCCCCACGATATGGTCTGACTTAGACGGGGACTTGGGGGCATTTCCAAGTGCTAGCTCAGGAGTTAGTCAGGGAAAGTGGTCAGGCAGTGGCCTGATGGGGATTTCCTAATGAGATCTGTCAGTGCAGCCTCAATCCTCAGTGCTGTGGTAAGAGCTAAGGAGTGTGCAGAGGATCACATTTAAAGTAGCATTACTAAGACCAAAGCATCTCGGGCATTCTGTGAACTGCCTTCTCTGGGATGGGAGGCTACGTGCCCTAATCCAAAACTGTTTGATTACTCTAACACAAAGAAGGTCGGGGGGCTGGAAAGATGGCTCGGTGGTTAAGCACACTGGTTGTTCTTACAGAAGACCTAGGTTCACATCCCAGCACCCACATGGCAGCTAACAACTGTCTGTAACTCCATTTCCAGGGGATCTAACACCTGCTTCTGTTCTCCTCAGGCATTGCATGACATGGGTACACTTAAACATATGCAGACACATGAAATAAAAGAAAAAAATTTAAAACAAGGTCATAATCATTCACTGACAATGAAATTCATGTATGAAAATACATATTTTACACAAAGGGTATACACACACACATAAACCTAACTTCATCTGGATGTTATGCTGGATGTTTCTGATATAATCATGTGACATATTTGAGTACACATCATAATAACTATTGGGTTAGCATAGAGCTAGCTGATTAGTTGTCAACAAGGGAAATGGGCTGAACAAACAGTAACATATAAACAGTAACATATAAACAGTAACAGCAACGGGCAAGGTGATTAGTTACCATGTGTCTACTGGGAGTGGAGAGGAGCCCCAGCCCTGTTACAGTCCCCATGTGTCTTCTATGTCAGCTTTTTTTAGAAGATAAGCAGCACCTGATCCCAGCACATCAAGGTAGAAAAGCAGAGGGGGGTGGGGGGGTGGGGGGAACCAGAGTAAGAAGAAAGCAACATTCCTGGTGCCATGCAGGACTCTAGGGAACACGTCCCTGCCCATTTATTAACCCAAAGGAACAACTACAGTCGGACATGCCACCACCTTGGATTAGTCTCATGTTGAAAACCATCAATCCCACATGTAACCATAAAGCACTCCATGCAGGGAGCAATAGTCAGCAGAACAGAAGCATTCCAAGCAATAATTTCTGCATAGAAACACTCACACTTGTTTAAACACAGCACTCCTAAAAGCTCGAGGTCAGCAAAGCCCACAGGAAGAGGCTTCCGCCATTCAGGCATGCAGTCCTCTCTAACCACAGTCCCCCCAGGATGGTTCAAGTTAGATCGTGCGCCTGTGACACCATCCGTGCTACAGCAACTTGAAGCCAGCCTTCACCTGCAGTCTTACCGTGAGTGCTACATAGCTTATGTGGGTGAGCTTTCCAGCTGGAGTGGGGAAAGAGAAGGTCTTTCCATCAGACACAGCCTACGCTCAAAGACGCCCCTTTTGAGAAGCCATAAACAAATTCAACTCTTAGAACTTATTCTCCCAGTTCAGGTGCAGAAAGCCAAGAAAAAGAAAAGCAATCAAGCTGTTCAAGTCTGCAGCGAGGAAGGGAAATGAAATGGGGAAGCTCCCTGCCATGACGCTTTCCATCACTATCTTGTACTTACCCGAGAGAAAGGAAGACCTTTATTAGAGTATTACCAACAAATTAAATGCTTTGTTGTTTTAACTTTTTTTTTTTTTACATTTGTGTGTGTGTGTGTGTGTGTGTGTGTGTGTGTGTGTGTGTGTGTGCCACAGCAGGCAAGCGGAGGTCAGGGGACAACGTGTGGAGTTGGTTCTCTCCTACTCTGTAGGTTCTAGGGATCAAACTCAGGTCATCAGTTTTGGTGGCAAATGCCTTTATCCACAGAGCCATCTTGCCAGCCCCTGTTGTTGTTTTGAGGCAGAGTTTCATGTTGCCTAGGCTGATTTCAAGCTTGCTATGTAACTGAGTATGGCCTTTAACACCTGATCTTGCCTCCTCGCCTACCACGTGCTGTGATTACAGGCATGTGCCACCATGCCTAGCAAAATTAAAATCTCAAATTGGGCAAGTGATGCCTGTGTCTTAGGAGGTGTAATTGCTGAGTGGACGGCACTGGAACCCAGCACATGACTACTGAGCAGTTCGTTCCCGAAAACCTCAGAAGAAACTGCAGAACAGGGATTAGTATCGCATTCTGCATCGGACAGCCGGCCCGTTTTCTGCGTACCCATGTCAGAATACCTCCTGAACAGACTGCTTGATCTCAAGAGAAAAAGGGCAGATAGTTCTTCACAATGACTTTTCTGTAACAAATACGTTTTTATAAACCCTGATTTCTTCCTTCAGCCCTCCCCTAAAGGACAGGGGCTCTTACCCAGTGTAATCCCGTTTCGAGTTTCTCCTTCTGTAGAGTACGGCCAGTATCATGGTGATGAGCAAAGTGAGGCCTAGGACCACAGCAGCGACGATGCCCACCACCACCCACACCGGGAACACCGCCAAGCTCTCTAGAGGAAAGAACAGGGTGGGGCGCAGAGACATGACCGCAGGGAGGAGAAATGGAATTTCATTAATTTAACAAGCAAAAGTCTTCCTTTAGCAGTTATCATTTTATTTATACTTTTGGTCTTTTATTATCCAAACATGCAGTTGACACACCCACAACATATCAGCTGAAAATGACCCAGAGAGCTAAATGCTTCCACACCCAGCCACGTTCTACAGTCAAAGTAAAACCGGAGGTGCGAATGTGCAACAATCTACTCTCCATCAAGAAGAATGATGCATAAGGCAACAATAAACCTGGAATTCCTGCATACCCTCTGACAAAGAGATACTGTCCTGCTGTGAGAGATATCAAAATTGGTCTCCTGGACAATATCAAAACAGCATCAATCTCCTTTTACATGGCCCACTTCATCTAACCATACTGAATTTAGTCCTACTTGCAATTAATCTGAAAAATTAATATGCTTGAAATCAGACCCAGAGGCTCCAGGCATAGGTACATAACAGGAGAAACCATCGGCTCTGTGGACTGTGCAACAGTTCCTTGACCACAAGCTGTATGTGGCCAAGTCACATAGCCACAGAAATAGGAACCACAACAGTGAGGTAAGACTCCTCCCTTCAGGGCCTGGGGATGTGGGCCACTGGGAAGTGCTTGTCTAGCATTTGTGAAGCCTTGAGTTTGATATCTGATACCACAAAAACCAAGCTTAAAAAAAATCCTTCATTTCCTCTTGGAGGCACACACACACACACACACACACACACAAATCCTTCAGCCAAGCATGGTGGCACACACCTTTAATCCCAGCACTCGGGAGGCAGAGGCAGACAAATCTCTGTGAGTTCAAGGCCAGCCTGGTCTACAGAGTGAGTTCCAGGACAGTTGGGGCTACAGGGAGACCTGACAGGTCTCAAAAAGAAAAAAAAAAAAAAAAAAAAAATCCTTCTTCCAGGGCCTGGAGAGATGGCTCAGCAGTTAGGAAGCACATACTGCTTTTACAGAGGAATCGAGTTCAGCACCATGTATGTCAGGAGGCTTACAGCCACTTGTGACTCTAACTCTAGGGGATCTAACTGGTCTCCTCAACTGAACTCACATGAAATAGCCCCCACACACAATATTTTTTAAAAATCTTCCTTTCAAATGCATTGTGAAACATAACTCTCGCTCTCCAACTACACAGGGTAAAAGAGACCATATCTCATTATAACAAAACTAACACAGGAGTACCTTTTTCCACAACATAGAGCCTGATATGCCCAGGCTGGACAACAATGTCAGGAGGGTTTTTGACATCACAGATATAAGTGCCATTATGTACGAACTGCATATTTTCTATGTTGATTGAAGCATCTTTCTTGTCAAGGTCTCCAGCCCAGCTGATTCTGTCTTTAAATAGAGCATAATTCCCAACGTATACCTGCCCTTGTAAGTAGTGGAAAAACTGCAATAAAAAAAACAAGAACACATGAGAACTCAGAGGCAAAATCCTCAAAAACTGCAAGAGACATGCTGCTAAAGCTTCTTTTTATTTTTTTTTTATTTATTCTTGTATGTGTATGAATGTACTGTCTGCATGTAGGTTTGTGCACCCGTGTCGTGCAATGCTGCGGAGGTCAGAAAAGGGTGTGGGATTCCCCTGGAACTGGAGTTAAAGATGGTTTTCAGCCGCCGTGTGGGTGCTGGGGCTCAAACCTGGGTCCTCTGAAAGAGCAGTTGGTGCTCTTAACTGCTAGGCCATCTCTCCAGCCCCTAAAGCTTCTTTTTAAAAAAGATTACCCATGCCAGGCATGGTGGTGCACGCCTTTAATCCTAGCACTAGGGAGCCAGAGGCAGGCGGATCTTTGTGAGTTCCAGGCCAGCCTGGTCTTGGAAAAAAAAAAAAAAAAGATTACCCACATCAAGACATGCAAATCATGAGTCTTGAGCCATGGAATCTCAGCCGGACAGTTCTGGAATCAATGGAGTCCAACCGTGCCAAGTTTCAGCTGAGGAACAGGCACAGACATCATCTCTAATATTCTCAACATACCACTGAATATTTTTTAATTACTTTTATGTGTTTGAGTGCATTGCCTGCATGTGTAAGTGCACCCATGTCCTGCAATTCCTGCTGAGTTCAGAAGAGGGCATCAGATTCTCCTGAAATCGGAGTTATGGATGGCTATTAGCCACCACATGGGTACTGGGAATTGAGCCTGGGTCCTCTGCAAGAGCAGCCAGTATTCTTAACCCCTGAACCATCTCTCTAGCTCTAGGACTATATCCTCTTTTTTTTTTTTTTCTTTTTGGTCTTTTTGAGACAGGGTCTCCCTGTAGTCCCAGCTGGCCTGGAACTCACTGTGTATGTAGACCAGGCTGGCCTTGAACCCACAGAGATCCGCCTGCCTCTGCCTCCCAAGTGCTAGGATTAAAGACGTGAGCCACCATGCCCGGCCTGACTATATCTTCTTAACTGATAACTGAATCCAGCTTCAATCTTCTCTAATTTCCACCATGCCTAAATGAGCACCGACATGCAATAATAAAATAACTTACTATTTATCCAACATATAGCCATGACCTAAAGCTTGTTAGGAACTGTGAACTCAGAGATTTTACCTTCTTGCAAGCCTACAAAACTCGTGTGAAGTCCTCGCTTCCTTGAAGACAAATCAGAGGCAAAGAACCTCATTACTTAGGATGCAATGAGAAGCACGTTTTATCTCTTCCCTTGTTCTCCCAGTCCTCCAGGGACCGAGGGACAGCATGGAAGGGCTCAGGTGTATGTTATACATCTAAGGACACTGCATCACCACATAGGATCTCAAAGCTTAGAGAATCCAAGTCTTTTGTTTATTTTTAAGAGAATCTTACTATGTTGCCCAGGGTGGCCTTGAACTTCTGGGCTCAAGTGAACCTCCTACTTCAAGCTCCTAAGAGTTGGGGCAATAGGCAAATACCATATTACCTGATTTGGAACCCAAATATTTCATAGCAGGCAGAAATCATGTCTAATTTCCAGCCTGAACAGATATATTACCTTTACTATTCTAGAAAGTAAGTAGGGGGCTAGAGAGATGGCTCAGTGGTTAAGAGCACCAACTGCTCTTGTAGAGGACCTGGGTTCAATTCCCAGCACCCACATGGCAGCTAAGAACCAACCGTCTTTAAGCCAGGCATGGTGATGCACACCTTTAATCCTAGCACTTGAGAGGCAGAGACAGGCGGATCTTTGTGAGTTCAAGGCCAGCCTGGTCTACAGAGCAAGTTCCACGACAGCTGGGACTACAGGGAGACCCTGTCTTCTGTAAAAAGACCAAAAAAAAAAAAAAAAAAAATGAAAAAAAAAAAAAAA
>VZQC01005131.1:586887-618974 GCA_009823505.1 Rhizomys pruinosus | reverse complement strand
AAAAAAAAAAAAAAAAAAGATAGTTTAGGGCTGTGGAGTGGCTCCGTGGATTAAGTGCTTGCCATGCAAGCAGAAGACTTGATTTTGTATCCTCAATACCCACCTAATACACAGGCAAGTCATGGCAGTCTGCCTGTAGTCCCACTGCTGGGGCACCAAAAATTGAGGTCTCTGGAAAAAACTGACTAGCTAAAATAGCCAAATCAGTGAACTCTAGGCTCGGGGGACTATAACTCAGTACACTGTTTTTTTCTTTAACAATTTTTCCCCCGAGGTTGGAGAGATAACTTAGCAATTAACAGTACTGTGTCCTCTTGGAAAGGGCCTGGGTTTAGTTCCCAGGACTACATGGCAGCTGGCAACCACCCACAATTTCAGTTCCCAGGGATCCAAGGCCCTCATCTGGCTTATTTGGGCACTGCATGGATGAGCGCACTCACATAACATGCAGGCAAAATACTTACACTCATAAACCAAACATAAATAAAAAAAAATTTTTTCCACAGTAAATAAAAGTAGAGAATGATTAAGGAAGATACTCAACTATGAATCTCTGGCCTCACACATGCATGTGTGCTTCCACTTCCACATGCCTGCACGTGTGCTTCCACACACCTGCACATGTGCTTCCACCCACACGTGCTGTACTTCCACACGCCTGCACATGTGCTTCCACACACACATGCACGTGTGCTTCCACACACCTGCACATGTGCTTCACACACACATGCATGTGTGCTTCTACACGCCTGCACATGTGCTTCCACATTGCAAGCATCCACACAAACAAACAAAAATATGGGCTGGAGAGATGGCTCAGTGGTTAAGAACACCGACTGCTCTTGCAGAGGACTGGGGTTCGATCCCTAGCACCCACATGGCATCAGAGAACCATCTTTACCTCCAGTTCCATGGGATCGAACACCCTCTTCTGACCTCCGTGGCATTGCACGACACGGGTGCACCAACCTACATGCAGACAGTACACATTAAAAAAATAAAATAAAAATAAAAAGTCCACAAGGGCTGTGAATAAAGGCACCTGGCACCAATCCTAACAACCTGAGTTCAACCCACATGGTAAAAGAGAACCAACTCCAGCAAACTGTCCTCCAAACATGTAACATGTCTTACAACACACATGCATACACACATACAAATAAACAAATGTATATAAATATATATACATATATTTTTTGTGTGTGTCATTTTGAGACAGGGTCTCCCTGTAGCTCCAGCTGTCCTGGAACTCACCATGTAGACCAGGTTGGCCTTGAACTCACAGAGATCTGCCTTCTTCTGCCTCCTAAGTGCTGGGACTAAAGGTGTGCACCACCACGCCTGGCCGAGGAACTTACCATGCAGCTGCTGTAAGCGCCCAGTAAACTTTGCTGAATCACACTAAAAGCTAAATCAAGAAAGCTCATAATTACCCTACAAGGGAGTGGTACATGTGCCTGCATGCATGTGTGCATATACACCATAAAAGTAGAAATAAAAAATGGGGAAAATGCAAGCTGCAAGGATGTAGAATACATCATGACTAGAAGCAGCATGCCAACTAGGGGCTGCTCTGTGGAGCAGATTAATTTCTACATGGGATTTGATGGGAGGAGGGACAGGAAGGAAAATAAATTCAAAGAAAAGGAAGTAACCTGCATTTGAGAGATGCTGAACTGATTTTTTTGTAGAACCTTTTGAAACAAGAGAAGAGCCTTGAAGTTTCTAATTTGAGAAATAGATGGACAGAATGGATCACTGGTCACAGTAAAGCCTAAGAAAAACACTTACTACAAGAGTGGGGAGAGGAAGAAGTGTGTGTGTGTGGGGGGGGGGTCCTTACCGACACAGTGGTGTCAGCCCCCTGTGGCTGGAAGCTCCAGGAAACAGTGGTCAGTCCTCCAGTTGTATTAGTAGACTTGAACTTGCACGGCAGCTTCCCTTGAGTACCATTGGCCACAAAGAGTTCTTTGGGTGTATACACCTCCAAAGCTGACACTCTAGCTGTCACTGAAGAGAGAAAACAAAGTTTAAAAGCAGGATTTGGCATAAATAGCACCCTCCATATTTATCAGAGAAGACGACAAATAAAAGAGAGGCTATTGGGTTTCCTTTGAGTCACTGCTCACTGTCTAGACTTCTTTGCTTCTTTTTCTTTTTCCTTTTTAACCCCCCTACCCCTCTTTAAATCACTATGTAGTCAGGCTGGCACTGAACTCAGGATCCTCCCGCCTCAATCCCAGTGTTGGAATTATAAGCATGTGCCAACAAGTCCTGACTTGGTTTTTACTGTTTGTTTGTTTGTTTGTTTTTACTAGTTTCACTATAGTTTATCTTTAAAAAAAATTTTATTTTTGTCCTTTTTTGAGGCAGGGACTCCATGTAGCCCCAGCTACTCATTATGTAGACCAGGCTGAAGTTGAACCCACAGAAATCTGCCTGCCTCTGCCTGCCTCTGCCTCCCAAGCGCTGGGAATTTTGCGCTGGGAATTTTTTTTTTTTTAAATTAACGGTCAAGAACAGTAAAACATTTTCACCTTTACAGAAACACTGAGTGCACAGTGGAGAGTTCCCGCAGATTCCACCATTCTTCCCTCAGCTTCCTCTGTTATTAATATCTAGCATTAGTGTGGTACATTTGTCTCAATTATAAACAAATGTCACTACATTACTGTTGGCTAAAGTCCTAATTTACATTAGGGTCTACTCTTACGAACAACACTGTTTTCTTTATTGTAAATCCTATGGATTTTAACAAATGGGTGTAATGTCATGTATCCCGCACTAAGGTATAGAATATATGGACAGTGACTGTCCTAAATGTCCCTGTGCACACTGATTAAATCCTGCCTCAAGCTCCTGGCAACCACTGACCTTTGTCTCTATTTTTGTCTTTTCTTTTTTCTTTTCTTTTGCCATAGGGTCTCTCTTTAGTCCCAGCTGGCCTGGCACTAACTATGTAGACCAGGCTGGTCTCGAACTCACAGAGATCTACCTGCCTCTGCCTCCTGAGTGCTGAGATTAAAGAGCTGGCCACCACGCCCAGCCCATTTTTGTCTTTTTAGAATATTCTATAATTGATTGGCATCATACAGAGTGTAGCCTTTTCAAACAGGCATCTCTCAGTTAACAATATTCACTTAAGTTTCCTTTATATCTTTCAGTGCCAAGGAATCTTCTTGTTGCTGTTGCTGATGAATGTGATGCTTAATACCGACTGTCAAACTAGGAGGACCTGGGAGGCAAGCCTTCCAGCATAGCTGTGAGGAGTTAGCTAGCCTAGGGTGACTGAAGTGGAAAGAGCACCTCAGCTGTGGGTGTGCCATTCCACGGACTGAACAACAAGGAGAAAGCAAGCTAACAGTATGGTTTATCGCGCTCTGCTTCCTGACTGAGGATACAACGCAGCAGCTGCTGTAAGCTCCAGTCACCATGACTTTCCTGTTGTGGTGAACTATACCCTAGAACTGTGAGCCAAAATAAACCCTTTCTTCCTTATGTTGCTTTTGTCAGGGTATTTTTATCCCAGCAATATGAAAAATAACTAATAAAATAAATAATATTCATCTGTATAGCTTTCCCACACTTTATTCTTTACCTTTTGAAGGACTTCCTGGTGCTTCCCCGATGGTCTATTTTTAATGGTATGAAAGTCATATTTTTATTTCCTTAAATAGTTCTCATATCTACTCAATATACTATAATTGTTATATTAAACTTTACTCACTTCTATATTTAAAGCAATTAAATTATTCTACCATATACTTATTACTGTTATTACTTAACTGATACTTCCCTATAAAGGGGAAAGGCAGAAAAATGCGTAATATATTTGGTTTTGTGAGTGAAATGTTACCTACAGTTAGGTTTCCCTGTGCTGGGGGTATGTGAATTCTAGAAATAGCCGATCACACTGTGTCAGGTGCGGATTCTACCTCTCACATTTTTTCAGTTAGCCTAAACCCAGAAAATGATAATTAAAATGTGTCTACCATTTGCAATTTTATTTATTTTTTTTTTAATTTATTTCTTATGTGTATGAATGTACTGTCTGCATGCAGGTTTGTGCACCCGTGTCGTGCAATGCCACGGAGGTCAGAAGAGGGTCTCGGATTCCCCTGGAACTGGAGTTCTCCTGGAATTGGAGTTTCAGACCGTTCTCGGCCGCCATGTGGGTGCTGGGGATCGAACCCGGGTCCTCTGTAAGAGCAGTCGGCGCTCTTAACCGCTAGGCCATCTCTCCAGCCCCCATTTGCAATTTTAAAATAGCTCTTTCTTCCCCCTCAAAATCTACAGCCCTAGGCAACTGCAGGAACTGTTACAGACAGCTGCTACAATAAGACAGTGTTCATCCAAAGAAGAGACATTCACAGGCTAAATTTGAAATTTATTAAAAACACTCATCTTCAAAATAAGACACTTTTAAAGAAATAGTCTGGAATAAGTATCTGCTATGTTCCAGATACTCTTCGAATGTGGCAGATGGCAGATAAGGAAGGTTATTGTCACCCAGGACTGAGAGCCATTTTCAGAATTTTTTTCTTTAGCCAAGGAGAATAAGCGAACTCCCCCATTCCTCCCAACTATCTTGCAAATGTTTATTCTCAGGATATAATGGGCACTTTTGGCTATTCTTTTAAATAAACTGATAGCCGCACTGCATCAAGGAGATTTTTTTCTGCTCAAAAAGGGTGGATTATTATTATAGAGAACAGTGGGTTATTTGTGGTCCAAACCTCAAAAATAAGCCCTTCTTTCAGACCAGAAGCAAACAAAAGATGCTCCTTGCAATTGTGGGCAGGAGAAAAGCAGCCCCAGGGAACAGAGTTCAGAGCGAAGGACAAAGCACAAGACAGACCAGTTAACCGAGTTCAGAGCGAAGGACAAAGCACAAGACAGACCAGTTAACCAGCTCAGTGCAGGAAGAGCACTGGCCTGCCTCCCCAGTTCACTCTGGGGGGTGATCTGACTCACTTTCCCCTGGACAAGGAGAAGGGCAACAACAGCCAGCTGCTAGCCACAGAGGAAGCCTCTCAGGGGTTCTGTTAGGGTAGAGTTTCGCCTGAAGACCTGGGTACAAAAAGCTGTTTTCCTTGAGACAGTAGCTGGGATGACTTCGGTATGGCCACAAAGACCTGTACTCCCAGCCCTCGGGAGCCCGAAGCAGGAGGATGGGGAGTTAGAAGCCAGCCTGGTCTACATGAGACCCTGTTTAATAAATAAAAAGGTAAAAATTTGACCAAGTGGAAAAATTTTAAATATATATCTATTTATTTATATTTTTTAATTTGTGAGTGGTTTGTTTTGTTTTGTTTTGTATTTTGAGACAGGGTCTCCCTTTAGTCCCAGCTGGTCTGGAGCTTGCTCTGTAGACCAGGCTGGCCTTGAACTCACAGAGATCTACCTGCCTCTGCCTCCCGAGTGCCACCATGCCCGGCCTTATTTATTATTTTTTATGTGTATGAGTGTACTGTCTGCATGTAGGTCTGTGCACCCGTGTCGTGCAATGCCACAGAGGTCAAAAGAGGGCGTCGGATTCCCCTAGAACTGGAGTCAAAGACAGTTCTTAGCCAGCCATGTGGGTGCTGGGAATCTAACCCAGGTCCTCTGCAAGAGCAATTGGCACTCTTAACCACTGAGCCATCTCTCCAGCCCCGAAAAATTTTAAGTCAAGAATTTTGAGCAGAAAGACTAGGCGAACCTAAGCAGGGTCAACAGTCCAGCAAAGGAAGTGGCTTTTCCATTTCAAAGCATTTTCTGCTTTTGACAAACTCTCAGGATGAGATTTTTAGAGGATGATAGTTCCCAAGAAAGTAATATTCAGAGAGCAAGTAAACGTCCCCTCGCCCTTGACTGTCTACCCCTCTGTCTGCTGATACTCTAGAGATGCCATCTGTTCTAGTTTCCTTTCAATTGCTGTGACAAAACACTGAAGAAACCAACTTGGGGAAGAAAGGGTTTATTCGGCTCACGTCTTTAGGGTCACAGTTCATCAGAGCCCAACACAGAAACTCAGGGTAGGACCCTGTGGCTGGAGCCCATGGAGGACTGCTTGGCCCACGCTCCAACTGTTTTCCTATATAACACTGGACCACCTCCCAAGAATGGCACCTCCCACAATGGGCTGGGCCCTCACGTATCACTCAACAATCAAGAAAAATCCCCTACAGACATGGCCACAGGCCAGTCCAATGAGGCAATTCCCCAGTTGAGACTCCCTCAACCCAGGTGTGTCAAGCTGACACTAAGGCTATCCCGCACACTATCCCATGTAACTCAAGTCCTCATTTCTCAGCCTCTCTTCTCTAATAATACAGGTAAGATCAGGCCTACCCTAGCCACTCATTCCTATGGCCATACCCTAAACCAGAGCTTCTGTAGCAGGCACTGCTGGCAGGGCCAGATAATTCTATGTTGTGAAGTGTCATGTTCACTGGAGGATGTCTAAGAGCACTCCTGCCTCCACCAGACTACAGGGTCTTTTCTGTCTCCAGCTGACCTCCACCTCCACCTCTAAGCCTTTCAGTGCTCTCCAGCGTTCTGATTTTATCATTTTTCTCAGTCATATCAGCTGACCACTGGGCTATATCATCAGCCTTTCCATCTTTCCATCCATCCATCCATCCACCCCCCCACCCACTCACCCATCTATCCATCTATCCATCGAATCCTTCACCACCCCACCCACCCCACCCACTCATCCACCATGCTCCTAATTCATTTACTCTCCACTGTCCAAGACTATCTTATTTATAGTTTCATGTCTAAGTCACTACTTCTAGCTTTTCATCCTCAGCAAACTATGGTTCCTCTTTCACCTGAGAAACCAGGAGTAACCAAATGGAACTTCTGACTCTCACACCTTACCTACACATCTCCATGTCTATGTCCATGGGTTGGTTCTGCCTTTCCTCTATAGGAAATGTTGTACTGTGGCTCATTTCTTGACTACTCTGGATAATAATCTAATAATTCTTCCTCTTTGGCCTGAATTTTTCCATTTGCTAAGGAAGTACCACCATCAGTCATTTACATATAGAAATCTATGGTTATATTTGAGCTTTAAGGGGGAAAAAAAATCCCCACAGCTATGGCCCATGTCTACTTTAAAAATCTTAAGGGGCTAGAGATACACCTCAGTTGGTAGGGTGCTTGCACCACTGCATAAAACCAAGCGTGGAACATGCCTGCTTCCCAGCACTTGGTAGGTGCAGGCAGAGGAATCCAAGTCCATAAGGCTATCTTCCGATTACACAATGCGTTGAGGATAGCTGGGCTACGGGGACCCTGTCTCAAAAATATTAATCTTCGAAAGAACTGCATATACTACTGTGTCCAATTTCTCCCATTTTTCTCTTGAACAAAAGCAATTCAGAATTATATGCCCACTACTCCAAGGAAACTGTTCCTGTTAAGGGAATGCAAAATTCCCCCATGGTTAAACCAAATGTTAATTTTCTGAACCCTATCTGACTGATCTAAATACTCTGCAGCTTGGCGCCGGAATGCTGCTCCCTGATTTCTCCTCTCACTGCCTCTGCTGATCTCCATCTACCTGTTACAGAGCTTCAGGATAATTCCTCTGACCACATCCATTCAATGCTCATCCTTGTGACCTCATTTAGCTTTAGGATTTTACCACCTAAATGCTGAGGACCTTTGAACATGTAACTGACATTGGTCACAAATTTGATATGGCTAAATCGAATTGATTCCCGTCCTAAGTGGCTTTCCAGTTGTCTTTTTCTTAGTAAATGGCAACTCCATACTTCCAGAGGCAAAGACGCTATGATCCTTACTCTTTTCTTATAACATACCACCCATAGCTGTCAGCAAAATTGTTCTCTCTACTTAAAAAACAAATCTAGCCAGGTGTGGTGGCACACGTCTTAATCCTAGCACTCGGGGGCAGAGAGACAGGCAGATCTTTGTGAGTTCAAGGCTAGCCTGGTCTACAGAGTGAGTTCCAGGCACAGCTGGGGGCTACAGGGGAGACCTGGTGCATTCCTTAATCCCAGCACTCAGCGAGGTAGAGGTAGATGACCTCTGTGAGTCAAGCCCCGTTGGTCTACATAGTCAAGGCCAGCTGTCAGCTGGGGCTAGGGAGACCCAAAAAAAAAAAAAAAAAAAAAGAAAAAAGAAAAAAAAAAAAAAAAATACCACTTAGACGTTGATCTCTCCATGACTTAGTGTCACAATCTTGGTCTAAGCCACATGTCTTTCACTTTGATTACTTCAGTGGCCTCTTAACTGTTGTTTGCTTCTAGCTACTCAACTGCAAGCATTCCACAGACTTGTTGGTGAAGGTTGTTTTAAAAAAAAAAAAAAATAGCCAATGTGGTGCACGCTTTAATCCTAGCACTTGGGAGGCAGAGGCAAGGCGGACCTCTGTGGTTCAAGGCTAGCCTGGTCTACAGAGTGACGTTCCAGGACAGCTGGGACTACAGGGGGACCTGTCTCAAAAGGACCCAAAAAAAAAGGGGGGCGGGCCTGGAGAGATAGCTTAGCGGTCAAGATCAAACGACTACTGATCTTACGAGGGCGAAGACCGGGTTCGATCCCCAGCACCCAAATGGCGGCTACTAAGAACCGTCTATAACTCCCAATTCAGGAGAACCCAGTTTAGGGGAAATCGGAACCCTCTGAACTCTGCAGCATTGCACGACATGGGTGCACAAACCTACATGTAGACAGTACATTCATACAAATAAATAAATAAATAAATGCCCCCAAACAAAAACAAAACAAACAGAAAAAAACATGGGTAAAATCACATCACTCCTTGGCTTCAGCACCCCGCAGCACCCAGGATCGGACTGATTCTGATGCTCCAGCTCTGAGACCTCATCTCCTCTCCCTTTCCATTCAACAAGCTGGAGCAGCCACGTCAGTCACATTATTCTTCTGTCAGGGATAAAGTGAGGAAAGTGTCTAAGCGGAGACCTTGGGGAGCCAAAACATCAGGATGATACAGTGAAGAGCAGCCGCAGGTCAAAGGCTCTACACTGATCTCAGGAGGGATTGCAGAGGAAATCCTTAAAAAGCACTTGCTTTCCATGCAGTAAACATCATCTAGAATCCCAGCACACTGAGAAGTTTTTGAGCATGAATGGCATCTTGTTACCAAACATTTTCCTACTTTAACAGAGCAGAAAAACAACACAGGTTTCCCTGGAAGACCACATTCCAGCAGTCCAAGGAAAGCATGATTTCACTGGTTTCTTAGACAATTAGGAACGGTTATTTTGTCCTGCCCCTCCCTCCAACTTGTTAAAGCACTAAGATTATAATGGAAACGCACAGTAAAATTATTGTGGATTCAGACAATTCTGCTTGAGAGCCATCAAAGGGAGTTTTCAGGGTCTAATTACAATGTCTAAACATGCAAATTTAAAGAACACTGGGACATACAGAAAGTACTGTTGTAATCTACATTCCAAGTCACCAAAGGCTGGAATCTTAATGTGAATAAAATATCAAACGAGATTCTTTTCAGACCTAGGACTTGGAATTATGGGCTAGAGGCAAAAAGTGGCTGCTGTCCTAGATGCTCGTCAGCTGATGAATGATGAAAATGGAGTACACAGCCGGGTGTGGTGGTGCATGCCTTTGATCCTAGCACTTGGGAGACAGGGCAGCAGGCAGACGATCTCTGCTGCTCAAGGCCAGCCTGGGAATTTTAAACTCAAGCTGTAAAGAAACATGAAATTATGAGACGTGCAGGAAAATGCGTGTAACTGGAAATATTACATTAAGAAAGGTAACTCAAGTTCAGGAACAACAACACCACATCTCTCTCTTGGTCGCGCGTCAGTCTGATTTAGTATGCATTATTTCAGTGTGCTATAGAACCCAGGAACCTAGAAAAGGTGCCCATGAGAGAGGAGAAGATCCTTGGGGAGGTGGGGGGGAAAGCACATGGACAAATATTGAGATTAAAAAATGGAAGAGGGAATACTGAAGTAGAAAGGTGAGGCAGAGAAGAGGATGGAAGGAGAGGCAGCCAAAACTCTGATGGCTCAAAAAGCCACGAGGAAATCTCATACTTTGTAAGCTAATATGAAAATAAAATTTGCTAGCTAGATGGTTCTACAGGTAAAAGTGCTTACCACATAAGCTGATGGACCTGAGTTTGATCCCCAGAGGCCCTGGTAGAAGGAGAACCTGGACTGTCCTTTGACCTCCATATGCCCGCACATTTACATGAACAATAATACTAAATCAAATTTAAAAATGCCAGTAATATATTTTTATCCTTTTAGAGACAGGGTTTCCCTGCAGCTCCAGTGCCTAGAACTCACTATGTAGACCAGGCTGGCCTTGAAACTCACGAAGATCTGCCCCTCTGATTCCTGAGTACTAGGATTAAAGGCGTGGTACGCCACCATCCCTGGTTAATAAAACTTTTTTAAAAAGGAAGAATGATTATTGCAATGTATTAAACTTTTGGTTGCCAAACTCATGGATGGGAAAATTGGGGAAATTTTTTTCCAGTTGACTTCTGGGAAAACTAATTGCCTTAGAAATAAACACAGAGACACAGGCACTGTGGCACGCACCTTTAGTCCAGCATTTGGGAGGCTAATGCAAACAGCTCTCTGTGAGATTAGGCCAGGCTGGTCTACACGGGCATTCCAGGCCAAATGGGGCTACAGGGGACCCTGTCTCAAAAAATAATAATATAAATAAAAATCATTAAATAAGTACAGAATGAATGAAGTAAAAAGAGGAAATGATTATCAAATGATTTTCCCAAATCTTGCAGCTCTGGATTCTGAGTGACACGTAACTTACTACACAGTAATGGCAGGGGCTCTTACTGTCTCCCTGGGGAAGGTTCTAAAAACAGCAGAAAACCTTGCTGAGCTAACAGTCAAGAACATGAGAAAAACCAAACCAATCCTTCATTATTATATGCCGAGAAAGGGTTCTAAACGTACTACCTTGTCCAAACGCAGCTTCAGTAGTGAAAGCATATGATGCTTAAAACAAGAAAATGGATTCAAATTGAAGATACCTACAAAAACATTTGACAAGGAATCAAAGACTACCGCTCATCTGACAGGGCCATTTCTGAAGTCCACTGATACCCAAGAACTTGATTGTTTACATTTTGCATGGACAACCAAAACATTTTAGAAACGGAAAAGAAAAAAAGCCGGGTGATGGGGGCTGGAGAGATGGCCTAGCGGTTAAGAGCGCCGACCGTCTCTTACAGAAGACCCGGGTTCGATTCCCGCACCCACATGGCGCTGGAGAACCGTCTGCAACTCCAATTCCAGGAGAACTCCAGGTCCAGGGGAATCCGACACCTCTTCTGACCTCCGGGCCATGCCACGACACGGGTGCACAAACTGATGCAGACAGTACATTCATACACATACAGAAATAAATTAAAATTAAATAAAAAAAAAAATTAAAAAAAATAAAAAAAAAAAAAAAAGCCGGGAAGGTGGCGCACGCTTTAATCCTAGCACTTGGGAGCAGGAGGCCGAGGATCTTTGTGAGTTCAAAGCCAGCTGGTCTACAGAGTGAGGTTCCAGGACAGCTGGGGCTACAGGGACGACCTTGTCTCAAAAAAGACCAAAAAAAAAAAAAAAAAAAAGAGAACGGAAAAAAAAAGAAATATACAGAATACAAAACACGCCATCACAACAAAAAGAAAACAATGTTTTCTTTTTTGTTTGGCTCGG
The DNA here is from genome assembly GCA_009823505.1 of Rhizomys pruinosus. Classification (NCBI taxonomy): domain Eukaryota; kingdom Metazoa; phylum Chordata; class Mammalia; order Rodentia; family Spalacidae; genus Rhizomys; species Rhizomys pruinosus. The sequence continues at coordinate 607,281 of VZQC01005131.1, read as the reverse complement.
GCTGACTTTCAGCTCCACCCAGTCCTCTAGCACTGCAGGCACGTCCCATCACATCTAGCTTAAAAAAAGGCAAAATTCGGTTTTTTCACCCAGCAAGGCATATAATTTATCTCTCTTCCCCCTTTACTGTCTGGCCCTCCCTCCAAGTCTTCTCCATTCCTTTTCCATTTAAAGTCGTCCCCCTTTCTCCCTGTGAATAGCCGCGCTCCTAAGGGCCCCACTTCTCTTGGGCTCCTCTTCTCCCCTACCCCTGTTTCCTTCTATAGCCCTTCCTCTCACCCTCCCATTTAGATCCTCTGATTTTATCATTCACCCTTAGTAACACCTGTCACCTACTAGCCTTGTCTCAGGTTCCCTCTTTCTCCTTTTATCTCCTGGTTCCTGAACGTACATCAGGATGTATTCATTACAAGGATTTGGTGCTAGGATCCACCAAATGAAGGACAATATACTTCATTTGTTTTTCTGTGGTACTTAGCATTATAAAAGCTTCTACTTCCATCCATTTACCTGCATATTTCATGATGTCTCTTTCTTTTTTTTATTTTAATTTTTTTTATTTATTCTTTATGTGTATGATGTACTGTCTGCATGCAGGTCTGTGCACCTGTGTCGTTGCAATGCCATGGAGGTTCAGGAAGTGGGAGTCGAATTCCCCTGGAACTGGAGTTTAACGACAGCTCTCAGCCGCCATGTGGGTGCTGGGGATAAACCCTAGGCCTCTGCACGAGCAGTCGGATTCATCCTAGGCTCATCTCTCCAGCCCCAATGTCATCTTCTTTACTGCCCCTAGTCTAACTCCATGTGTAAAGTACCACATTTCACTATCACTCATACTTAGGTTGCTTCCAGCTCTTCGCTATTTTGNATTCATCATCCATCCACCCACCCAGCCATCCACCCGTCCATCCATCCACCCATCCATCTACCCATCATCCATCCACTGCATCCATCCATCCATCCATCCATCCACCCACCGACCCACCGACCCATCCACCCAACATCCATCCATCCACCGACCCATCCACCCACCCATACATCCATCTATGCATCCACCCATCCATCATCCATCCACCCATCTATCATCCATCACTCATCCATCTATGCATCCACCTATCCATCATCCATCTACCCATCCACCTTCTACTCAGCCATCATCCATCTACCCATCCACCCATCCACCCACCCACTCATCCACATGCTCCTAATTCATTTACTCTCCACTGTCCAAGACTATCTTATTTATAGTTTCATGTCTAAGTCACTACTTCTAGCTTTTCATCCTCAGCAAACTATGGTTCCTCTTTCACCTGAGAAACCAGGAGTAACCAAATGGAACTTCTGACTCTCACACCTTACCTACACATCTCCATGTCTATGTCCATGGGTTGGTTCTGCCTTTCCTCTATAGGAAATGTTGTACTGTGGCTCATTTCTTGACTACTCTGGATAATAATCTAATAATTCTTCCTCTTTGGCCTGAATTTTTCCATTTGCTAAGGAAGTACCACCATCAGTCATTTACATATAGAAATCTATGGTTATATTTGAGCTTTAAGGGGGAAAAAAATCCCCACAGCTATGGCCCATGTCTACTTTAAAAATCTTAAGGGGCTAGAGATACACCTCAGTTGGTAGGGTGCTTGCACCACTGCATAAAACCAAGCATAGTGACACATGCCTGTAATCCCAGCACTTGGTAGGTGAAGGCAGAGGAATCCAAGTCCAAGGCTATCTTCAGATACACAATGAGTTTGAGGATAGCTTGGGCTACAGGAGACCCTGTCTCAAAAATAATTAATCTTCAAGAACTGCATATACTACTGTGTCCAATTTCTCCCATTTTTCTCTTGAACAAAAGCAATTCAGAATTATATGCCCACTACTCCAAGGAAACTGTTCCTGTTAAGGGAATGCAAAATTCCCCCATGGTTAAACCAAATGTTAATTTTCTGAACCCTATCTGACTGATCTAAATACTCTGCAGCTTGGCGCCGGAATGCTGCTCCCTGATTTCTCCTCTCACTGCCTCTGCTGATCTCCATCTACCTGTTACAGAGCTTCAGGATAATTCCTCTGACCACATCCATTCAATGCTCATCCTTGTGACCTCATTTAGCTTTAGGATTTTACCACCTAAATGCTGAGGACCTTTGAACATGTAACTGACATTGGTCACAAATTTGATATGGCTAAATCGAATTGATTCCCGTCCCTAAGTCTGGCTTTCCAGTGTCTTTTTTCTTAGTAAATGGCAACTCCATACTTCCAGAGGCAAAGACGCTATGATCCTTACTCTTTTTCTTATAACATACCACCATAGCTGTCAGCAAAATATGTTCTCTCTACTTAAAATCAAATCTAGCCAGGTGTGGTGGCACACGTCTTTAATCCCTAGCACTCGGGAGGCAGAGACAGGCAGATCTTTGTGAGTTCAAGGCTAGCCTGGTCTACAGAGTGAGTTCCAGGACAGCTGGGGCTACAGGGAGACCCTGGTGCATTCCTTTAATCCCAGCACTCAGGAGGTAGAGGTAGATGACCTCTGTGAGATCAAGCCCAGTCTGGTCTACATATCAAGTTCCGGGCCAGCTGGGGCTACAGGGAGACCTTGTCTCAAAAAGACACCTGCGGAAAAAAAGAAAAAAAAAAAAATACCACTTAGACGTTGATCTCTCCATGACTTAGTGTCACAATCTTGGTCTAAGCCACATGTCTTTCACTTTGATTACTTCAGTGGCCTCTTAACTGTTGTTTGCTTCTAGCTACTCAACTGCAAGCATTCCACAGACTTGTTGGGAAGGTTTTGTTTAAAAAAAAAAAAAAATAGCCAAATGTGGTGCACGCCTTTAATCCTAGCACTTGGGAGGCAGAGGCAGGCGGACCTCTGTGAGTTCAAGGCTAGCCTGGTCTACAGAGTGAGTTCCAGGACAGCTGGGACTACAGGGAGACCCTGTCTCAAAAGGACCAAAAAAAAAAGGGGGGGGGCCTGGAGAGATAGCTTAGCGGTCAAGATCAACGACTACTGCTCTTACGAGGGCGAAGACCCGGGTTCGATCCCCAGCACCCAAATGGCGGCTAAGAACCGTCTATAACTCCAATTTCAGGAGAACTCCAGTTCTAGGGGAATCCGACACCCTCTTCTGACCTCTGCAGCATTGCACGACATGGGTGCACAAACCTACATGTAGACAGTACATTCATACAAATAAATAAATAAATAAATGCCCCCAAACAAAAACAAACAAACAGAAAAAACATGGGTAAAATCACATCACTCCTTGGCTTCAGCACCCCGCAGCACCCAGGATCGGACTGATTCTGATGCTCCAGCTCTGAGACCTCATCTCCTCTCCCTTTCCATTCAACAAGCTGGAGCAGCCACGTCAGTCACATTATTCTTCTGTCAGGGATAAAGTGAGGAAAGTGTCTAAGCGGAGACCTTGGGGAGCCAAAACATCAGGATGATACAGTGAAGAGCAGCCGCAGGTCAAAGGCTCTACACTGATCTCAGGAGGGATTGCAGAGGAAATCCTTAAACAGCACTTGCTTTCCATGCAGTAACATCATCTAGAATCCCAGCACACTGCGACAGTTTTTGAGCATGAATGGCATCTTGTTACAAACATTTTCCTACTTTAACAGAGAGAAACAACACAGGTTTCCCTGGAAGACCACATTCCAGCAGTCCAAGGAAAGCATGATTTCACTGGTTTCTTAGACAATTAGGAACGGTTATTTTGTCCTGCCCCTCCCTCCAACTTGTTAAAGCACTAAGATTATAATGGAAACGCACAGTAAAATTATTGTGGATTCAGACAATTCTGCTTGAGAGCCATCAAAGGGAGTTTTCAGGGTCTAATTACAATGTCTAAACATGCAAATTTAAAGAACACTGGGACATACAGAAAGTACTGTTGTAATCTACATTCCAAGTCACCAAAGGCTGGAATCTTAATGTGAATAAAATATCAAACGAGATTCTTTTCAGACCTAGGACTTGGAATTATGGGCTAGAGGCAAAAAGTGGCTGCTGTCCTAGATGCTCGTCAGCTGATGAATGATGAAAATGGAGTACACAGCCGGGCGTGGTGGTGCATGCCTTTGATCCTAGCACTTGGGAGACAGAGGCAGGCAGGCAGACAGATCTCTGTGAGCTCAAGGCCAGCCTGGAATTTTAAACTCAGCTGTAAAGAAACATGAAATTATGAGACGTGCAAGAAAATGCGTGTAACTGGAAATATTACATTAAGAAAGGTAACTCAAGTTCAGGAAAACAAACACCACATCTCTCTCTTGGTCGCAGAGTCTAGCTTCTGATTTATGTATGCATTATTTCAGTGTGCATATAGAACCCAGGAACCTAGAAAGGGGCCCATGAGAGAGGAGAAGATCCTTTGGGGAGGTGGGGGGAAGCAATGGACAAAATTGAGATTAAAAAATGGAAGAGGGAATACTGAAGTAGAAAGGTGAGGCAGAGAAGAGGATGGAAAGGAGAGGCAGCCAAAACTACTGATGGCTCAAAAAGCCACGAGGAAATCTCATACTTTGTAAGCTAATATGAAAATAAAATTTGCTAGCTAGATGGTTCTACAGGTAAAAGTGCTTACCACATAAGCCTGATGGACCTGAGTTTGATCCCCAGAGCCCATGGTAGAAGGAGAACCTGGACTTGTCCTTTGACCTCCATATGCACGCACATTTACATGAACAATAATAATAAATCAAATTAAAAATGCAGTAATATATTTTTATCTTTTAGAGACAGGGTTTCCCTGCAGCTCCAGCTGGCCTAGAACTCACTATGTAGACCAGGCTGGCCTTGAACTCACGAAGATCTGCCTCCCTCTGCATCCTGAGTACTAGGATTAAAGGCGTGGTACGCCACCATCCCTGGTTAATAAAACTTTTTTAAAAAGGAAGAATGATTATTGCAATGTATTAAACTTTTGGTTGCCAAACTCATGGATGGGAAAATTTGGGGAAATTTTTTTCCAGTTGACTTCTGGGAAAACTAATTGCCTTAGAAATAAAACAGAGACACAGGCACTGTGGCACGCACCTTTAGTCCCAGCATTTGGGAGGCTAATGCAAACAGCTCTCTGTGAGATTAGGCCAGGCTGGTCTACACAGTGCATTCCAGGCCAACTGGGGCTACAGGGAGACCCTGTCTCAAAAATAAATAATAAAATAAAATCATAAATAAGACAGAAATGAAATGAAGTAAAAAGAGGAAATGATTATCAAATGATTTTCCCAAATCTTGCAGCTCTGGATTCTGAGTGACACGTAACTTACTACACAGTAATGGCAGGGGCTCTTACTGTCTCCCTGGGGAAGGTTCTAAAAACAGCAGAAAACCTTGCTGAGCTAACAGTCAAGAAATGAGAAAAACCAAACCAAATCCTTCATTATTATACTGCAGAGAAAGGGTTCTAAAACGTACTACCTTGTCCAAACGCAGCTTTCAGTAGTGAAAGAATATTGATGCTTAAAACAAGAAAATGGATTCAAATGAAAGATACCTACAAAAACATTTGACAAGGAATCAAAGACTACAGAATCATCTGACAGGGCCATTTCTATAAGTCAACTGATACCCAGAACTTGATATGTTTACATTTTGCATGGACAACCAAAACATTTTAGAAACGGAAAAGAAAAAAAGCCGGGCATGGGGGCTGGAGAGATGGCCTAGCGGTTAAGAGCGCCGACCGCTCTTACAGAAGACCCGGGTTCGATCCCCAGCACCCACATGGCGGCTGAGAACCGTCTGAAACTCCAATTCCAGGAGAACTCCAGTTCCAGGGGAATCCGACACCCTCTCCTGACCTCCGCGGCATTGCACGACACGGGTGCACAAACCTGCATGCAGACAGTACATTCATACACATACAGAAATAAATAAAAATTAAATAAAAAAAAAAAAAAAAAAAAAAAAAAAAAAAAAAAGCCGGGAATGGTGGCGCACGCTTTAATCCTAGCACTTGGGAGGCAGAGAGGCAGGATCTTTGTGAGTTCCAAGCAGCTGGTCTACAGAGTGAGGTTCCAGGACAGCTGGGGCTACAGGGAGACCCTGTCTCAAACAAGACCAAAAAAAAAAAAAAAAAAAAGAAACGGAAAAAAAGAAAATACAGAATACAAAACAGCCATCACAACAAAGAAACAATGTTTTCTATTTTTGTTTGGCTCGGGCTGACTTTCAGCTCCACCCAGTCCTCTAGCACTGCAGGCACGTCCCATCACATCTAGCTTAAAAAAGGCAAATTCAGGTTTTTTCACCCTAGCAAGGCATAATTTATCTCTCCTCTCCCCCTTTACCTGTCTGGCCCTCCCTCCAAGTCTTCTCCATTCCTTTTCCATTTAAAGTGTCCCCCTTTCTCCCTTGATACTGCCAGTCTCCTAAGGCCCCACTTCTCTTGGGCTCCTTCTTCTCCCCTTACCCCTGTTTCCTTCTATAGCCCTTCCTCTCCCCTCCCATTTAGATCCTCTGATTTTATCCATTCATCCCTTAGTAACACCTGTCACCTACTAGCCTTGTCTCAGGTTCCCTCTTTCCCTTTATCTTCCTGGTTCCTGAAGTTACATCAGGGTATGTACTTACATACAAGGATTTGGTGCTAGGATCCACAAATGAAGGACAATATACTTCATTTGTTTTTCTGGGTCACTTAGCATATAACAGCTTCTAATTCCATCCATTTACCTGCATATTTCATGATGTCATCTTTCTTTTTTTTTATTTTAATTTTTTTTTATTTATTCTTTATGTGTATGAATGTACTGTCTGCATGCAGGTCTGTGCACCTGTGTCGTGCAATGCCATGGAGGTCAGAAGTGGGAGTCGAATTCCCCTGGAACTGGAGTTAAAGACAGCTCTCAGCCGCCATGTGGGTGCTGGGGATTGAACCCAGGTCCTCTGCAAGAGCAGTCGGCACTAGGCTATCTCTCCAGCCCCAATGTCATCTTTCTTTACTGCTACACAGAACTCCATTGTGTAAAGTACCACATTTCACTATCACTCATACTTAGGTTGCTTCCAGCTCTTCGCTATTGTGAAAAGAGCAGCAACAAACATGACTGTACACGTATCTCTGCAACAGGATGAATCCTTTGGGTATATACCAAGGAGTGATATGACTGGGTCAAATGGTAGGTTCATTTTTAGTCTTTTAAAGAGTTCTCCACGGTCTGGAGAGATGGCTCAGCAGTTAAGAGGACCGACTGCTCTTGCAGAGGACCCAGGTTCGATTCCCAGCACCCACATGGCAACTAAGAACCATCTTTAACTCCAGTTCCAGGGGAATTCGATGCCCTCTTCTGACCTCTGTGGCATTGCACAACATGGGTGCACCAACCTACATACAGACAGTATATTCATACACATAAAAAATAATAAATTATAAATAAAGCCGGGAGTGGTGGCACACGCCTTTAATCCTAGTGCTTGGGAGGCAGAGGCAGGTGGATCTTTGTGAGCTCAAGGCCAGCCTGGTCTACAGAGTGAGTTCCAGGATAGCTGGGGCTACAGGAAGACCCTGTCTCGAAAAGACCAAAAATTAATTAATTAAAAAAAAAAAGAGTTCTCCACACTGTTTTCCATAGGGATTGCATTAGTCTGCAATCCCACCAGCAGTGAGTGTTCCCCTTTCCCCACAACTTCTCCAGTATTGAGTATCATTTGTTTTCTTGATCATAAGCCAGTCTTACTATAAAATCTTAAAGTGGTTTTAATTTGCATTTCCTTAATTACTAATGATGTTGAACACTTTTAAAAATGTTTCTTAGGGGCTGGAGAGATGGCCTAGCGGTTAAGAGCGCCGACCGCTCTTACAGAGGACCCGGGTTCGGTCCCCAGCACCCACATGGCGGCCGAGAGCTGTCTGAAACTCCAATTCCAGGAGAACTCCAGTTCCAGGGGAATCCGAGACCCTCTTCTGACCTCCGCGGCACTGCACGACACGGGTGCACAGACTTGCATGCAGACAGTACATTCATACACATAAAGAAATAAATAAAAATTAATAAAAAAAAATTTTTTTAAATGTTTCTTAGGGCTGGAGAGATGGCCTAGCGATTGGGAGCGCCGACTGCTCTTGCAGAGGACCCAGGTTCAATCCCCAGCACCCACATGGCGGCTGAGAACCGTCTTTAACTCCAGTTCCAGGGGAATCCGACACCCTCTTCTGACCTCCTCGGCATTGTATTGACTTTTGCAAGGTGAAAGATAGGGGTTTGGTTTCATTCTTCTTCAAGTTTTATTTCCAGTTTTGCCAGCACTATTTGTCTATTGACAAAATACACACAGAACACCTCTACATGAGTCCATATGCAAAGATGAAGGCTGCATATCAAGAAACAGTACCGAGCTAGGCGTGGGGGCACATGCCTGTAATCCCAGCACTTGGGAGGCAGAGGCAGGAGGATCTCTATGAGTTCAAGGCCAGCCTGGTCTACATAAGTTCCAGGATAGCTGGGGCTACCTACAGGGAGACCCTGTCTCAAAAAGACCAAAAAAAAAAAAAAAAAAAGAAACAGTACCAGACAGGGAGAAACCTTCCTGTGTGAGTTGTTGGCCAGGGTAGTCCAAGAGACTACCCAAATTACACAGGTTGCCACAGCCTCCCAGAACTAGGAAAGTACACTATTTGTTAAACTTAAGTTTACTTTCAGGGGCTGGNCATGTTCACTGGAGGATGTCTAAGAGCACTCCTGCCTCCACCAGACTACAGGGTCTTTTCTGTCTCCAGCTGACCTCCACTCCACCTCTAAGCCTTTTCCTTGCTCTCCCCGCGTTCTGATTTTATCATTTTTCTCAGTCATATCAGCTGACCACTGGGGCACTCCACTCATCATCATCCTTTCTATCTGTCTCATCCTCCAATCCATCCACCCACCCACCACCCACCATCCAACATGCTCCTAATTCATTTACTCTCCACTGTCCAAGACTATCTTATTTATAGTTTCATGTCTAAGTCACTACTTCTAGCTTTTCATCCTCAGCAAACTATGGTTCCTCTTTCACCTGAGAAACCAGGAGTAACCAAATGGAACTTCTGACTCTCACACCTTACCTACACATCTCCATGTCTATGTCCATGGGTTGGTTCTGCCTTTCCTCTATAGGAAATGTTGTACTGTGGCTCATTTCTTGACTACTCTGGATAATAATCTAATAATTCTTCCTCTTTGGCCTGAATTTTTCCATTTGCTAAGGAAGTACCACCATCAGTCATTTACATATAGAAATCTATGGTTATATTTGAGCTTTAAGGGGGAAAAAAATCCCCACAGCTATGGCCCATGTCTACTTTAAAAATCTTAAGGGGCTAGAGATACACCCAGTTGGTAGGGTGCTTGCACCACTGCATAAAACCAAGCATAGTGGCACATGCTGCTAATCCCAGCACTTGTATGGCAGGCAGAGGAATCCAAGTTCCAAGATGGCTATCTTCGATCCCACCAGTGGGTTTGAGGATAGCTTGGGCTACCGGAGACCCTGTCTTAAAATCTTAATCTTCAAAAGAACTGCATATACTACTGTGTCCAATTTCTCCCATTTTTCTCTTGAACAAAAGCAATTCAGAATTATATGCCCACTACTCCAAGGAAACTGTTCCTGTTAAGGGAATGCAAAATTCCCCCATGGTTAAACCAAATGTTAATTTTCTGAACCCTATCTGACTGATCTAAATACTCTGCAGCTTGGCGCCGGAATGCTGCTCCCTGATTTCTCCTCTCACTGCCTCTGCTGATCTCCATCTACCTGTTACAGAGCTTCAGGATAATTCCTCTGACCACATCCATTCAATGCTCATCCTTGTGACCTCATTTAGCTTTAGGATTTTACCACCTAAATGCTGAGGACCTTTGAACATGTAACTGACATTGGTCACAAATTTGATATGGCTAAATCGAATTGATTCCCGTCCCTAAGTCTGGCTTTCCAGTGTCTTTTTTCTTAGTAAATGGCAACTCCATACTTCCAGAGGCAAAGACGCTATGATCCTTACTCTTTTTCTTATAACATACCACCATAGCTGTCAGCAAAATATGTTCTCTCTACTTAAAATAAAAATCTAGCCAGGTGTGGTGGCACACGTCCTTAATCCCAGCACTCGGGGGAGATGGACAGGCAGATCTTTGTGAGTTTCAAGGCCAGCCTGGTTCTGGTTTACAGAGTGAGTTCAGGCCAGCTGGGGCTAAGGCAGACCTGTGCATTCCTTTCCTCCCAGCCTCAGCGAGGTAGAGGTAGAGGACCTCTGTGCGATCAAGCCCCGTTGGTTACCTATCAAGTTCGGCTCAGCTGTGCTACATAAGGAGACCTTGTTCAAAACAAAAGACACCTGCGGCAAACAAAGAAAAAAAAAAAAAAATACCACTTAGACGTTGATCTCTCCATGACTTAGTGTCACAATCTTGGTCTAAGCCACATGTCTTTCACTTTGATTACTTCAGTGGCCTCTTAACTGTTGTTTGCTTCTAGCTACTCAACTGCAAGCATTCCACAGGATTGTTGTGTAAGTGTTTTGTTTTAAAAAACAAAAAAAAAAAATAGCCAACTGTTGTGCACGCCTTTAACCTAGCCTTTGGGCGGCCAGAGGCAGGCGGACCCTGTGGTTCAAGGCTAGCCTGGTCTACAGAGTGCGTTCCAGGACAGCTTGGACTACAGGGCGACCATTTGTCTCAAAAGGACCAAAAACAAAAAAAAAAGGGGGGGGGGGGGCCTGGAGAATAGCGTAGCCCGGTCATGCACTCCCACCCAACGGCTCCCCACTCACCCCTCCGCCATACCTCCTACCCGAGGCGCGAGACCGGGGTTCGCTCCCCAGCACCCAAATGGCTCGGCGGCTAAGAGAACCGTCTAAACTCCAATTTCAGGGAGGAATCCCGTCTAGGGGAATCCGGGGCCACCTCTTTGACCTCTGCAGCATTGCACTAACATGGGTGCACAAACCTACATGTAGACAGTACATTCATCAAAATAAATAAAAATAAATGCCCCCCAAACAAAAAACAAAACAAACAGAAAAACAACATGGGTAAAATCCAATTCACTCCTTGGTTCAGCACCCCGCAGCACCAAGGATCGGACTGATCTGATGCTCCAAGCTCTGAGGACCTCATCTCTCTCCCTTTCCATTCCAAAAAGCTGGAGCCAGCCACGTCGTCACATTATTCTTCTGTCAGGGATAAAGTGAGGAAAGTGTCTAAGCGGAGACCTTGGGGAGCCAAAACATCAGGATGATACAGTGAAGAGCAGCCGCAGGTCAAAGGCTCTACACTGATCTCAGGAGGGATTGCAGAGGAAATCCTTAAACAGCGCTTGCTTTCCATGCAGTAACATCATCTAGAATCCCAGCACACTGCGACAGTTTTTGAGCATGAATGGCATCTTGTTACAAACATTTTCCTACTTTAACAGAGAGAAACAACACAGGTTTCCCTGGAAGACCACATTCCAGCAGTCCAAGGAAAGCATGATTTCACTGGTTTCTTAGACAATTAGGAACGGTTATTTTGTCCTGCCCCTCCCTCCAACTTGTTAAAGCACTAAGATTATAATGGAAACGCACAGTAAAATTATTGTGGATTCAGACAATTCTGCTTGAGAGCCATCAAAGGGAGTTTTCAGGGTCTAATTACAATGTCTAAACATGCAAATTTAAAGAACACTGGGACATACAGAAAGTACTGTTGTAATCTACATTCAAAGGTGACCAAGGGGGGCTGGGAATCTTACATGTGAAATAAAATAATAAAACGAGATTATTTTCAGACCTAGGACTTGGAATTATGGGCTAGAGGCAAAAAGTGGCTGCTGTCCTAGATGCTCGTCAGCTGATGAATGATGAAAATGGAGTAAGTTACACCAGGCCGGGCCCCGTGATGGTGGTGATTGCCTTTGATCCTTAGCACTTGGGAGACAGGGGCAGACAGATCTCTGTGAGCTCAAGGCCAGCCTGGAATTTTAAACTCAGCTGTAAAGAAACATGAAATTATGAGACGTGCAGGAAAATGCGTGTAACTGGAAATATTACATTAAGAAAGGTAACTCAAGTTCAGGAAAACAAAAACACCACATTCTCTCTCTTGGTCGCAGCGTCGTGCATTCTGATATACATGTCTTGCATATTTCAGTGTGCCTATAGAACCCAGGAACTCGAAAGTGGCCCATGAGAGAGGAGGAAGATCTTGGGAGGGTGGGGGAAGGAGGGGAAGCACTGGACAAATGAGATTAAAAAATGGCAGAGTGGGAATACGAAGAAAGTAGAAAGGTGAGGGCAGAGAGAGGACTTGGAAGGTAGAGGCATTGCCAACAGTACTGATGGCTCAAAAAGCCACGAGGAAATCTCATACTTTGTAAGCTAATATGAAAATAAAATTTGCTAGCTAGATGGTTCTACAGGTAAAAGTGCTTACCACATACGCCTGATGGACTGAGTTTGATCCCCAGAGCCTGGTTAGAAGGAGAACCTGGACTTGTCCTTTGACCTCCCTATGCCGACTTGAAAACTCATGAAACAATAATATAAATCCAAATTAAATTAAAAATGCAGTAATATATTTTTATTCTTTTTGAGGACAGGGTTTCCCTGCAGCTCCAACTGGCCTAAGAAATCACTATGTAGACCAGGCTGGCCTTGAAACTCACGAAGATCTGCCTCCATCTGCCATCCTGAGCTACTAGGATTAAAGGCGTGGTACGCCACCATCCCTGGTTAATAAACTTTTTTAAAAAGGCAGAAAGAATGATTATTGCAATGTATTAAACTTTTGGTTGCCAAACTCATGGATGGGAAAAATCTGGGGAAATTTTTTTCCAGTTGACTTCTGGGAAAACTAATTGCCTTAGAAATAAAACAGAGACACAGGCACTGTGGCACGCACCTTTAATCACATCATTTGGGAGGCTAATTGCAAACATCTCTCTGTGCGATTAGGCCAGGCTGGTCTCACGGGCATTCCAGGCCAAACTGGGGCTCACAGGGAGACCCTGTCTTTCAAAAATACAATAATAAAATAAAAATCATTTTAAATAAGACAGAAATGACTGAAGTAAAAAGAGGAGAAATGATTATCAAATTAATTTTCCCAAATCTTGCAGCTCTGGATTCTGAGTGACACGTAACTTACTACACAGTAGTGGCAGGGGCTCTTACTGTCTCCCTGGGGAAGGTTCTTAAAAACAGCAGAAAGAAAACCTTTGCTGAGCTAACAGTCAAGCAACTGAGAAAAACCAAACCAATCCTTCATTATTATCTGCCGAGAACGGGTTCTAAACGTACTAACCTTGTCCAAACGCAGCTTCAGTAGTGATAAGACTATTGATGCTAAACAAGAAAATGGATTAACTAAAGATACCTACAACAAACCTTTGAACAAGGAATCAAAAGCTACATACCATCCATCTGACAGGGCCATTTTATAAGAACACTGATACCCACGAACTTGATCTGTTACATTTTGCATGGACACACCAAAACATCCTTAGACCACCGGAAAAAAGAAAAAAAGCCGGGTGGGGGGGGGGGGGGGCATGGTGCGCTGGAGAGATGGCCCTTAGCGGTTAAGAGCGCCGGACCCGCTTCTTACAGAAGACCCGGGGTTCGATCCACCGCACCCACATGGCGGCTGAGAACCGTCTGACTTCTGTAACTCCAATCACAGGAGAACTCCAGTTTCCCAGGGGAATCCGACACCCTCTCCTGACCTCCGCGGCCTTGAATGACACGGGAGGGTGCACAAACCTGATGCAGGACAGTACATTCATACCAACATACAGAAATAATAAAATTAAATAAAAAAAAAAAAATTAAAAAATAAAAAAAAGCCGGGATGGTGGCGCAGCCTTTAATCCTAGACACTTGGGAGTCAGAGGCAGGCGGATTCTTTGTGAGTTCAAATCCAGCTGAGTTCACAGAGTGAGGTTCCAGGAAGCTGGGGCTACAGGGAGACCATTCTTTGTCTCAAAACGACCAAAAAAAAAAAAAAAAAAAGACCCAGCCACACAGAACCCGGACAAAAAGAAAATACAGAATACAAAACAGCCATCACAACAAAGAAACAATGTTTTCTATTTTTGTTTGGCTCGGGCTGACTTTCAGCTCCACCCAGTCCTCTAGCACTGCAGGCACGTCCCATCACATCTAGCTTAAAAAAAGCAAAAATTCGGTTTTTTCACCTACAAGGCAAATATAATTTATCTCTTCTCTCCCCCTTTACCTGTCTGGCCCTCCCTCCAAGTCTTCTCCATTCCTTTTCCATTTAAAGTGTCCCCCTTTCTCCCTTGATACTGCCAGTCTCCTAGGCCCCCACTTCTCTTGGGCTCCTTCTTCTCCCCTTACCCCTGTTTCCTTCTATAGCCCTTTCCTCTCACCTCCCATTTAGATACCCTGATTTTATCATTCCTCCCTTAGTAACACCTTTCACCTACTAGCCTTCTGACTCAAGTTCCCTCTTTCCCTTCACCTCCCTGTTTCCATTTTCCTGGTTCCTGAAGTTACATCAGCGTATGTATTACATCCAAGGGATTTGTGCTACAATCCACAAATGAAGGGACAACATACTTCATTTGTTTTTCTGAGTCTGTGTTATTTTGCTTAGTATAACTGTTTCTACTTCATCCATTTACCTGCATATTTCATGATGTCACTTTATTTTTTTTTATTTTCATTTTTTTTTATTTATTCTTTATGTGTATGAATGTACTGTCGCATGCAGGTCTGTGCACCTGCTGTCATGCAATGCCATGGCGGCTTCAGAAGAGGGGGTAGAATTCCCCTGGAACTGGAGTAAACGACAGCTCTCCGCCGCCATGTGGGTGGGGGGATTGAACCCAGTTCCTCTACAAAAGCAACCAATGCTCTTAACCACTAGGCTAATCTCTCCAGCCCCAATTCATTTCTTTCTTTACTGCTACACAGAACTCCACTGTGCAAATGCCCCACATTTTCACTACCATACACTAAGTGAAGAATCTTTAGGTTGTTTCCATTTCCAAGCTATTGTGAAAAGAGCAGCACACAATAACATGACTGTACCCGTATCTCTACAGGATGGATGAATCCTTTGGGTATATACCAGGAGTGATATGACTGGGTCAAGTTGTAGGTTCATTTTTAGTCTTTTAAAGAGTTCTCCACCGGTTCTCGGAGAGATGGCTCAGCAGGTTAAGAGGGACCGGATTGCTCTTGGAGGACCCAGGTTCGTATTTCCCAGCACCCACATGAAAAAAAAAAAAAAAAAAAAAAAAAAAAAAAAAATTCCAGTTCCAGGGGAATTCGAAGCCCTCTTCTGACCTTGTTGATTTGCACAACCTGGGTGCACCAACCTACCTTACAGTACAGTATATTCAACACATTAAAAAACAATTAAATTATAAAATAAAGCCGGGAGTGGTGGCCCAAGCCTTTATCCCTATGTGCTTTGGGGAGGCGCAGGCAGGTGGGATCTTTGTGGATCAAGGCCAGCCTGGGTCTACAGCTTGAGTTCAGGATAAGCTGGGCTACAGGAAGACCCTGTCTCGAAAACAAGACCAAAAATTACTTAATTTAAAAAAAAAAAAAAGAGTTCTCCACCCTGCTTTACATAGGATTGCACAAGTTGCCAATCCCACCAGCAGTGAGTGTTCCCCTTTCCCCACACTTCTCCAGTATGAGTATCATTTGTTTCTTGATCATAACCAGTCCAACTGGGGTAAGATGAAATCTTAGTGGTTTTAATTTGCATTTCCTTAACTTACTAATGATGTTGAACATTTTAAAAATGTTTTCTTAGGGGTGGAAGAGATTGGCCTAGCGGTTAAGGCGCCGACCGCTCTACAGGGCCCGGGTTCGGTCCCCCGCACCCCATGGCGGCCGAGGGCTGTCTGAAACTCCAATTCAGGAGAACTCCATTTTCAGGGGAATCCGAGACCCTCTTCTGCCTCCGCGGCATTGCACGACACGGGGCACAGAATTGCATGCAGATGGTACATTCCTACACATAAGAAATAAATAAAAATATCAAAAAAAAAAAAAATTTTTTTTACATGTTCTTAGGGCTGGAGAGATGCCTCAAAAGTAAGAACACTGGCTGCTCCTACAGAAGACCCAGGTTCAATCCCAGCACACACATGGCGGCTGAGAACCGTCTTTACTCCATGTTCCAGGGGAATACCGACACCCTCTTCTGACCTCATCGGCATTGTTCTGCATTACACACGGGTTGCACAGACCTGCATACAGACCGTACATTCGTTCATACACATAAAGAATAAGCGGGGCGTGGGTGGCGCACGCCTTTTAACCTAGCATTGGGAGGCAGAGGCAGGCGGGATCTTTGTGAGTTCAGGCCAGCCTGGTTACAGATGAGTTCCAGGACAGCTGGGCTACAGGGAGACCCTGTCTCAAAACACACAAAAACAAAAAAAAAAAAAAAAAAAAGAATAAATAAAATTTTTTTTTTTTTTTTAAAAGTAAACAATAAATAAAAAAAAAAAAAAAATTTTCTTTGGTTTTTAGTGGCATGTGTTTTTTTGCCACCTTAATTCCCAGCACCTGGGTAGGCCAGAGGCAAGGCAGATCTCTCTGAGTTCAGGCTGGCCTGGTCTACATTAGTGAGCCTGCAGAGCGTCGGACTAAAGGGCGACCTGTCTCACAACCACCCCCCCCCAAAACAAGATTGGTTTGAAAGACCTTTCTTAAATCAAGAAGAGTAGTTGAGCAGGAAATAAGGTCAACAATCAACAAGTGGGACCTATATCTTGTATACTTTGTATACAATTGTATTACTGCCAATGTTTCCTTCTAACATTTTCAGGTTTCAGTTTGACTGACGTCTTTGATCCATTTAGAATTGACTTTTGTGCAAGGTGAAAGATAGGGGTTTGGTTTCATTCTTCTTCAAGTTTGATCCAGTTTTGCCAGCACTATTTGTCTATTGACAAAATACACACAGAACACCTCTACATGAGTCCATATGCAAAGATGAAGGCTGCATATCAAGAAACAGTACCGAGCTAGGCTTGGGGGGCACATGCCTGTAATCCCAGCACTTGGGAGGCAGAGGCAGGAGGATCTCTATGAGTTCAAACTGTCTTGGTCTACATAGCCAAGCCAGCAGGCTACAAATAAGACCTGTCTCAAAAAGACCAAAAAAAAAAAAAAAAAGAACACAGTACCAGGACAGGGAGAAACCTTCCTGTGAGTTGTTGGCCAGGGTAGTCCAAGAGACTACCCAAATTACACAGGTTGCCACAGCCTCCCAGAACCTGAAGGTAAGACTATTGTTAAATATTACTTCAGGGGCTGGAGAGATGGCCTAGCGTGTTAAGAGTTGCCGACTGCTCTTGCAGAGGACCCGGGTTTCGATCCCCAGCACCCACATGGCGGCTGAGAACCGTTTGTAACTCCAATTCCAGGGAGAACTCCAGTTCCAGGGAATCCCGAGACCCTCTTCTGACCTGGCATTGCACGACACAGGTGCACAGACCTACATGCAGGACAGTACATTCATACACGAATAAAAAATAAATAAAATTAAAAAAAAAAAAAAAGACATATACTTCAGAGACTGGATCCTGAGCAATGGAGCTGGATCCTCTGGAATGTCACCACCCCTGAAGGCTAGCTCTCATATCTTATGGAGAGTACTATGCAAGCCACTAAGGAAGATTATCAACAGATGGTCCAAGATCAGCCTTCAGACCAAATAGATCCACATCAGTGATCAGTACAGTATACGACATCAGTGCAATAGCCCACAATTCTATTCTTGGGGAAATCAATGGCTAACTAATTGGGACCTAAAGCCCACTCAGTGGATGGCAACTCATGTATGGTATTGTTAACATAGCCAGATGCACACATCTGGAGAGGTCATAGATCTTAGACAATCAGGACACATCAAGGCTAAGTAACATTTTACTAACTAAAAAAAAAGTATCCTTATATTTCACAGACACAGACACCAGTCAAAGAAGTTCTTTTTGCTCCAGATGGAGAACTATTACAGAGTCCCACAATTGGACACACAGACATGGTCTGTGAATGGCTCATGCCTAGGCAACATATCTACAATTGCAACCTCTACCCCAAGACCCATGCATCATAGAACAAGGACCCAAGAAGGGATTAACTACCTCTTAACTCTTCATTAAGGAAGCTCCTCCATCGCAACAAGGAGACCAGGAACCCAAAAGAATGGCAAATGGTGAAGATTAGGAGTCTGCAGAGTGTGGGTCCATGTACAGGCTGCCCATTATTACGCTTCACCCCACCCAGGGCTGACGGGAAACATTGTTGGAGAGGGTGGTGAAAGGATTTAAGGAGCAGGGAGGCAGAGCCAAAGCCCAGATGGCAATATGGTCCTACAACTCCTGGGACCTGTTCACATGAACCTACAGCACATGGTATAGCATACACATACGACCCATGCGTAAGCTCGACAAATAAACCCGCCAGAGGTACTGTCAGACTGGGTTAGCCAGCTCCAACCTTGGCCTTGAGAACACTTATTGGCAGCAGAGTTTGTTGGCAGTGAGGAAGACCTGCCTTCTTTAGAAAAGGAGACCCGGAGCTGGGCATTGGTGGCCACATTGCCTTAATCTAGCACTCAGGAGGCAGATGCGGGGTGGGGATCTTTGTGAGTTACAGGGCCAGCCTGGTCTACCAGAGTTGAGGTTCCAGGACAGCTGGACTACAGGAACCCTGTCTCAAAACGACAAACAAAAACAAAACAAAAACAAAAAAGAAAAAAAAAAAAAAAAAAAACAAAAAAAAAGGAAAAAGAGACTCCCGATAGGCCTAACTAGAGCTGGGGGTGGGGTTTGGAGGGTGTGGAGCTGCAAACGAGGAGTCAGTAGGAGAGTAGTTTGGCACAGTAGACTCTAGCGCAAAATACAGAAGGTGTGAACTCCCGGGGGGGAGGTGGGAGAGGGCAGGTGGGGGAGGGCTCAAGGGAGATAGAGAATGGCAAGTAAGACTGAAAAATTATGTAGGAAAAGGGGCTGGAGAGATGGCCTAGCGGTTAAGAGTGCCGACTGCTCTTGCAGAGGACCCGGGTTCGATCCCCAGCACCCACATGGCGGCTGAGAACCGTTTGTAACTCCAATTCCAGGAGAACTCCAGTTCCAGGGGAATCCGAGACCCTCTTCTGACCTCCGCGGCATTGCACGACACAGGTGCACAGACCTACATGCAGACAGTACATTCATACACGAATAAAAAATAAATAAAATTAAAAAAAAAAAAAAGACTAATATACTTCAGAGACTGGATCCTGAGCAATGGAGCTGGATCTGACCTGGAAGTCACCACCCCTGAAGGCTAGCTCTCATATCTATGGAGAGTACTATGCAAGCCACTAAGGAAGATTATCAACAGATGGTCCAAGATCAGCCTTCAGACCAAATAGATCCACATCAGTGATCAGTACAGTATACGACATCAGTGCAATAGCCACAATTCTATCTTGGGGGAAATCAATGGCTAACTAATTGGACCTAAAGCCCACTCAGTGGATGGAAACTCATGTATGGTATTGTTAACATAGCCAGATGCACACATCTGGAGAGGTCATAGATCTTAGACAATTCTAGGCTAAGGTAACATTTTCCTAACTATAAAAAAAGTATCCTTATATTTACAGACAAATATCTCAGACACCATTCAGAAAAGATGCTTCTTTTGCTCCAGATGAGAACAGTACAGAGTCCCACAATTGGACACACAGACATGGTCTGTGAATGGCTCATGCCTAGGCAACATATCTACAATGCAACCTCTACCACAAGACCCATGCATCATAGAACAAGGACCCAAAAAGGTATTAACTACCTCTTAACTCTCATTAAGGAAGCTCCTGCATGCAACAAGAGACCAGGAACCCAAAAGGAATGGCCAAATGGTGAAGATTAGGAGTCTACAGAGTGTGGTTCCATGGACAGGCTGCCTGTATTCAGCTTCACCCACCCAGGGCTGAGGAAACATTGTGGAAGAGGGGGTGGAAAGATTGTAAGGGCCAGGGAGGCGATGCAAGACCAGATGGAAATGAGTCCTACAAGCTCCTGGGACCCTGTTCACATGAACCTACAGCACTGGTATCAGCATACACAAGACCCATGCAAGCTCGACAAAACCCCAGCATGGTACTGTAGAAATGGGTAGCACAGCCCAACCTTGGCTGAGAAAATATTGGCAGCAGATGGTGGTCAAGTGAGGAAGACCTAGCCTTCTTTAGAAAAGAGACTCCAGAGCTGGGCATGGTGGCACATGCCTTTAATCTTAGCACTCAGGAGGCAGATGCGGGTGGATCTTTGTGAGTTCAAGGCCAGCCTGGTCTACAGAGTGAGTTCCAGGACAGCTGGGACTACAAGGAGACCCTGTCTCAAAAAGACAAAAAAAAAAAAAA
>VZQC01005131.1:547080-586583 GCA_009823505.1 Rhizomys pruinosus | reverse complement strand
AAAAAAAAAAAAAAAAAAAAAAAAAAAAGGAAAAGAGACTCCAGATAGGCTAACTAGAGCTGGGGTGGGGGTGGAGGGTGTGGAGCTGGCACTGAGGAGTCAGTAGAGAGAGTGGTTTGGCACAGTGGACTCTAGCAGGAATGACAGAAGGTGTGAACTCCTGGGGGGAGGTGGGAGAGGGCAGGGAGAGGGCCAAGGGAGATAGATAATGGCAATTAAGACTGAAAAATTATGTATGAAACATGTAAAAAATTTCAATTAAAAAATTGGAAAAATTCAAACACAGTTTATTCAAGAGGTCATTTCCTGATGTGGTCAATTTCAACATTCTAAATTATTAAAGTAGTTAGTAATGCCTCCCAACTACATTCCCCAATGATCTTATTCCAAATAAATTCAAACCCATAAAAAAAAAAAATCACTGGAAGTATACTGGAGTAGTATAGTTGAATAAATAAATACTTTCACAGCCTAGGCAAGGTCTTGAAACTATTATTGGTTGAAGCAATTCCAAGTCCTGTTACTGCTGGGTCCATAAAGTACACAGATTTAAAAGACAAAGAACAAAAACCAAAAACCTTATCTTTTAAAAAGATCCTGTTAAGGCTTTCGTTGACATTCAAAGAAGGCTTTTGCTTTGAAATTTCTTTCTGAAACACTTTGAAGCTGCCAGTATGTTCTGCTTAAAAGAATACAATCAACCCATTTATTTATCAGCAGCTTTTGGGCCTATCTCTTGTCCTCTGTTGGTATGTGGTGATAGTCTAGTGTTATCTCCTAATACAAACATACATGTGAAAGAGAGGAACAAAAAAAACACTAAACACAAAGCTTAGGATAAGGGTTTCCACTAGAACTGAATGGATAGGTACCAGTGAGACAGGCCCAGGCCAATGGTGATGTTTATTTCCTGGGCTGAGTGTAAAGTGTCTGGGGCTCATTTTTTGATACTGTTAACTGAATTCTCCCTGTGTGTGTGTCTCTCTCTCTCTTATGCATTTTATTTTTTCAGAATAAAAACTGAGAGAAAGACATTAAGTCAGGCGATGAAACACCTTTTTCAATTCCAGAGTGCCCCAGTCCAAGCACTCTGTAGTGTGTAGTGTCTAGTATTTGCCGGTCTGGCTGGATAAAGCAGAGCCAATTTGATGATCTGTGTCAGTGGAGACTGCGATACAGAACTACCTGGCTGCTACTGGTGTCAGAAGCTCAGAGCCCTCTGGAAAGTAGGGCCAGTGTGCAGCTCAAGCAGGATCTCCTCAGCCCCTCCCACCCCTCCCCTGTGACTGAGTTGCTGTTCTCAACCTTCCGGCTGAATAGCACAATGTCAAGGACAGCTACGAAAATATACTCCATTCAGTGAGCCCTAAATATTAGTAAATTAAACTTTTCACTGGCTGGGAACACACTCCTCTCACTCTTTGTCTCAGATTATGCTTCAGGCCCCCATCTCAAAGTGACTTCCTCCCAGGCTCTGTCCCAAACCCTACCCTGTACTCCCTGACATCCTGTCCTTGCCTTGTCAATTCTTCCCTCACTCTGCAGGGAGGACAGCTGTCTAAAGACATCAGAGGACAGGGGGCTGGGTGTACTAGGGTCGCCATAATCTTACAAATGCCTGGCCCCTTCTCAACCTGTTCAACAGGTATTTGTTTGAATGCTGGAAAAAAATTAAAAAGGAAAAGAATGAACTAAAGAAAGTAAAAACAAAACACTGCACTGAACTCAGATAAGCTCGGCCATAAAAGTCATACTTGGGGGGGGGCTGGAGAGCTGGCCTAGCGGTTAGGAGCGCCAACGCTCTTGCAGAGGACCCGAGTTCGATTCCCAGCACCCACATATAGCTAACAATCTTCCATTCATAACTCCAGTTCCAGAGGAATCCAACGCCGCCTTCTGATTCCACAGGCATTGCTCGTCATGGGTGAGCTTACACACATGCAGGCAATACACTTATACACATAAAATAATGAATAAAATATTTTTTTTTCTTTTTTTTTCTTTTTTCTTTTTCTTTTTTTAAAATTTTTTCTTTTTTTCTTTTTTTTTTTTTTGTCTTTCGAGACACGGGTCCCCCTGTAAGTCCCAGCTGTCCTGGAACTCACTCTGACCAGTAGCCTTGAACTCACAAAGATCCGCCTGCCTCTGCCTCCCGAGTGCTAGGATTAAAGGCGTGTGCCACCACGCCCGGCTATGAATAAAATATTTTTTAAAAGTCATACTTGATTCACAACAAATGACTCAAGATTACAAAACACCTTTACCAAAGGTGTCTGCAGAGAGTACTCAGGGTCAAATCTGTAAGCTGACACATCCTTGAGGGAGGCAGAGGTGTCCTCCAAAGGCGAGTTATCTACTGAAATCTCAAGAAAAAAAAATTCCATATACTTGTACTAACATGCAGGATTAGAATATCTCTGAGCCAGTCCCTTTCTGCTCATGATCAAGGTCCAGCTGGCCACATCTCTAACCTTAATCTTTTTAGATCAACAAAGATTGTTCTGTTCCTGAAATGATAAATGTTCAAAAGGTCTTGAATCAGGCCAGTCACTGAGCTATCGCTGACTCTACATAGCCTGGCATTTCTTCCTCTGCTTTCCTCTTCTTTGCCTTTCTCTGTCTACTGTGACTGATTTCTTTTTTTCAACCAACGATTCATTCTTGCAAACCCATGCCACAACTGACAGCCTTGTGGAGACAGACAAACAACTACAGCGTGTCATGGAGGCCCCGTTCTCTGCCCCTGGATGCACGGGGAGTAGGTAATGCAGGGATGTGTCCCAGAGCAGACATCTCCAAAGACCGAACACTCAATGCAATCAACACAAATGTCATGGCTGCTTTGGGCCGGAATTGCAGCATCTCCATCTACTATCCAAATATTTTCTCAGTTCTTGGCAAGTGGACAAAAATAATACTTTTGGTCAATAGGGTTATAACTGACTGACACGCTCAGCACCACAGCTGGAAAGCTCTGAGGCACACACATTCACATACACATTCACACGCACATTCACACACGCATTCTTCCCCAGTATGGGAATGGTACGTTCAAAGAGCACTGTGTCTAAAAATCTCTGTGTGAACCCTCACATCTTAGAGGTATAATACGTTAGAAGAGAGCAAAAACAAATTTAGCCCACACCAGTAAAGGGTAATTCAAAATATCACTGTACTCAGCGGGGCGTGGTAGCAGAGGCAGGCAGATCTCTGTGAGTTCAAGGCCAGCCTGGTCTACAAGGTAAGTTCCAGGACAGCTGGGGCTACAGGGAGACCCTGTCTCAAAAAGACCAATAAATAAATAAATAAATAAATAGATGAATAAATAAATTTTTAAAATTAAAAAAAAAAATCACTGCACTGACTGAAAAAGAGAGTGGAAAAGAGGTGCCCAGGTCAATGGCCAGAAGAGTATTCCTCACCCCCGAAATACAGCAAAAGTGCAAAAAAGAACACTGATGCTCACTTAAAACACCGGAAGAAAAACAGGAACTACTCTATATGAGACTTACAATGGTGGTGTGAACCTTAATGCAAACACCATGACCGTGGTCTTTGGTGACAATGACATATGTGTGTGCGAGTTCACCAGCCCTATCAATGTACTACCCTGGTGAAGGATGCTGATTCTGGGAGGATACTGATAGTACAGGAGGCTATGCATGAAGGTGGGGGATGACCTTCCTCTTGCCTTTGCTATGAATATAAAACAGTCTACAAACAAAAGTCTATTTAGAAAATGGCTGGGGATGTGGAGATAGCTCAGTACTTAAGAGGAGTTGCTGCTCTTCCAGAGGACCTGAGCTCAGTCGTCAGCACCTACATTGGGTGACTTACAACCACCTGTAATTATAAGGGCTCTGATATCCTCTTCCAGCTTCCCTGAGCACCCACACATGTGGCACACACACGGACACAGACACACAGACACATACACACACACAGACACAGACACACACAGACACACACACACAGACACAGACATACAGACACACACAGATACAGACACAGACACAGAGACACACACAGATACAGACATACAGACACAGACACACACAGACACATAGACACACAGACACAGACACACACATAGACACACACAGACACAGGCACACACACACACACAAATTTAAGGGGAAAAAAAACTCATGGTACTCAGAACTTGAGAGATGGAGGCAAAGTGATGAGTTCAAAGCCATCCTCATCTACACAAGCAGTTAAAAGTCAGTACTGGCTACCTGAGATCCTGTTTCACCATCAAACAAACAAAATACTCAAGCAAGGGTCCTACCCTTTATCTCTAATGATTCTGATTTAACTGGTATGGAATATGTTCTGCCCAGGCATTCATACTTTGGGGTTTTTTGTTTTAATATTTATTTACTTTATTTATTTGTTTGTTTGTTTATTTAATGTGTATGAATGTATTGCCTGCCTGTGTGTAAGTGTACCGGTGCCATGCAATGCCCACAGAGGATAGAGAAAGGTATCAGAGGAAAGTGTCAGAGCCCCTAGAACTGGGGTTACCAATGGTTGTTAGCCACCATGTGGGTGCTGGGAATTGAACCCAGGTCCTCTGCAAAAGCAGTCAATGCTCTTAACCACTGAGCTATTTCTTCAGGTCCCAAACTTTGTTTTTTGAGACAGGGTCTCCATGCAGTCCCACCTGACATGGAACTCTCTATGTACACCAGGCTGGCCTCAAACTCACTGAGATCCATCTGCCTCTGCCTCCCAAAGGCATATGCCACCATGCCCAGCCTGGCATTCAAACTTTCAAAGGCTCTAAAGTGATACTTAGCATGTAGCCATTACCTGGCATGCCAATGAGGCTGTGAGGACCTCACTTAAGATGCTGTGATACATTAAGACATGCCTGAGGCACATGAACCAAGCCTGGCCTAGCATGTGGATGAGCTCCCGTATAAGGTTCTCTTGTAAAATAATTTTTTTTTAATTTTTTGAATTTTATTATTTTTGTATGTGTATGAATGTACTGTCTGGATGTAGGTTTGTGCACCCGTGTGTCGTGCAATGCTGAGGAGGTCAGAAGAGGGCATCAGATTCCCCTGGAACTGGAGTTAAAGACGGTTCTCGGCCACCATGTGGGTGCTGGGGATCGAACCCTGGTCCTCTGCAAGAGCGGTCAGCGCTCTTAACTGCTAGGCCATCTCTCCAGCCCGTAAAATAAATATTAAGTACATACATGGGCCTGAACTTTTCAAAAGAACAAGGCAACAACCAGGCGTGGTGGCGCAGCCTTTAATCCCAGCACCCGGGAGGCAGAGGCAGGCGGATCTCTGTGAGTTCAAGGCAGGCCAGCCTGGTCTACAGAGTGAGCTCCAGGCCAGATGGGATTAAAGGGAGACCCTGTCTCAAAAATACGAGAAAAAAAAAAAGAACAAGGCAACAATCTATTATCTTCTTAAAAACATAGGCTTAAATATGTACAAAAAGCCCACAAAATTTCTTAGTTAACATGGCCTACAGAGTCCTCAAATTATATATACCCTCCCAAAATGTACAAGTTGCTCTGATTTATTTTATTTTATTTGTGTGTGTGTGTGCGCATGTGTGCATGTGCACAGGTGCTCTTGGAGTCCAGAGAGGGTGTCAGATCCCTTGGAGCTGGAGTCACAGTTATGAGCCACCTCACGTGGGGCTGGAACTGATGAGCAGGATGGGCTTTTAAACCACCAAAGCTGTTGGTCCAGCTCCCAGTTCTTACAGTTCCAGCACCCACATGGCAGCTAACAACCATCTCTAACTCCAGTTCCAAGGGATCTAATTCCCCCTTCTGACCTCTGTGGGCAATGCATGGCACAGGTAGACTTACATACATGCAAGCAATACCTCACGAGCATAAAATAAAATTAAAAAAATGTAAGTGCCTCCTTTGCTCTTGGCTCCACAGAATCCATAACCCTCAGCATGGCACAGCAGACTCTTCAAAGCCAGATCCCTTTCCGGCTGGTGTGGCACAGCTGTGAGCTGGTATTGGCTTCACTCCCCTCGATGTGCCATGCACTAACATTCCTCTGCACACATGATGCTTTCTTGTTCTCTCAGCCCAGAACCAAGCCTGTCTCTGAAACCCTAGCATTTCAAGATTCCCTGACATGACTGGTCAAGGTGCCTCTGATGATCTGACCAGTTCCTCTGAGATCCTCACACCCCACTCTATGGCTCCCAGCACACTTCCAAATGATCAGAAATAATATTTAAAATGAGTGACAGAGCCAGACACGGGGATATCCGCCTGTAATCTCAGCACTCAGGAGGAGACATGGGGATATCCGCCTGTAATCTCAAGCACTCAGGAGGAGACATGGGGATATCCGCCTGTAATCTCAGCACTCAGGAGGAGACATGGGGATATCCGCCTGTAATCTCAGCACTCAGGAGGAGACACGGAGATATCCGCCTGTAATCTCAGCACTCAGGAGGAGACACAGGGATATCCGCCTGTAATCTCAGCACTCAGGAGGAGACACAGGGATATAGCCTGTAATCTCAGCACTCAGGAGGAGACACAGGGATATCCGCCTGTAATCTCAGCACTCAGGAGGCTGAAGCAAAAGGACCACAAGCTTGTTTTGTTTTGTCTTGTTTTTTTGAGACAGGGCCTCCCTGTAGCCCCAGTTGGCCTGGAACTCGATATGTAGACCAGGCTGGGAGTGCTGGGATTAAAGGTTGTACTCCACCTTGCCAGGCTAGGATCATGTATTAGTTACTTTTCTATTCCTGTGATAAGACAAAGACCAAGAATTATTTGTGCTCCAGCTCCGGGGATTAACGTCCATAATGGCAGGGGAGGCGTGGCAGAGGCGTGGCGGTCAGAGCGGAAAGCTGAGGGATCACATCTTCAAGCAATCACAGGAAACTGGAAATCTGGCAAGGGTTAAAACTCTCAAAGCCCGCCCTCAGTGACATGCTTCCTCCAGTAAGGCCAGACATTCTAAAACCCCCCCAAAACAGTGCTACCAACTGGGGATAAAATGTCCCAGTTCTTGGAACCCATGGGGGAAATTCTTATTCAAACCGCTATAGATCACGAGTTTGAGACTAGCATGGGCCCTTTCTCACAAACTCCACATCCCAAAATAGACTACGGGATATCAATCAGTGACAGAACATGTGTCTAGCATGTACAAAACCCTAAGTTTTCTCCTTACTACCACAAACGAAAACCATCAAAACAAACAACAAAAAAAGTTTTAAAAATTAATATGAAACGGTAAGTAACAGGTGAATTTTAAAGATTCCTCCAAGATCATATTCTGGCTAATGAAACATGTAAGGACTCAATTTTTACTAAAACAAACAAACAAACAAACAAACAAACATTCCCTTACTCAGTTAAGCACTCTCTGGCTCCTACAAAAACCAGGTGAAGGAGTCCAGATTAATCAGCATCAATTTATCACTGCCAGAAAGTTCAGATGCAAATACACACATCTGGACAGGAAGTAAAATGGGAGGAATGGAAAGATCATGTTCCCCTTCCTGTTGTGACATGGCTTTATGAGAGTAAGAAAGAACACTGCTAATAAAAAGCGACATAAAGCCACTCATTCACTGGACAGTTAAAGGCTGGCTTCTGTGGGGATACATTCATTAGCTACTACACACAGATGTACATATGAGAATGCACACACACACAAAAACCTGCTGAGGGTCAGGTACCATGGTACATACGTGTAATTCCAGCCCTTGGGAGAAGAGGCAGGAAAATCACAAGTATTCAGCCTACCAAGTTCCAGACCAGCCAGGGCTACATGGCAAGACCCTGTCTTAAAATAAATGAATGAGTAAATAAATAAAATGTTGAGTACATACAGTATACAGGGTGTGAGCACAGGAAAATGGCCTTTGAAACAGGGACTGAACCATCTTGCCTCTATTTGAGTTATTGTTGATACCAGCATATCTTGAGCTCACTTGAGTTTTATCTGGAATGTTGAAATGAATTAAGATATAGGAAGGACATTTTGCAAAGACACAAGGACATGAAATGATGTTTAAACATGAATTATGTAGATGTGTTAGGCTGAAAAGGTAGGCTGAGTTCACTCAGATAAGAGCTGGAACTTGATCCTATAGCAATGCAGGCAGCATGAGGGGCTTTTTAATCGGGGCAAAAAAGGTCAAAGTGGATTTTTTGGCTGATATAGGAAGTTATACAGGAAAGGGAAGAGGAGAGGCTTGGAACAGTATTTTCTCATATGACTCTCAAAAAATTATCATCAGACAGACGGCATGAGGGAGGGACAATCTACCACATCACTTACATTTAAAGATGTGAATTAAAGGGGAAAAAGGAAGTATTGCAGACTGAAGGTGACTAGAGATAGGCCAACTGAATGAACACACGATTCTGAATCTTCAGTTTGCTACAAATGATGGTCTTGAGATAACAAGCAACAGCTTGATAAAGTCCTGAATAAAGATCACTCATTACTTGATTTTGATGATAGTGTAGCTATAAAGACAGTGTCTTGAGCCTTTAGGAAATGTGCTATAAAGTATTGGGGGGGCAGGGAAGCATCATTGCTTCTATGGAAGGAGGGAGGGAAAGGAGAGAGATGGAGCAAATGTATTAAGAGGGTTAACATTTAAAGCTAGGTGCAGTGGTTCACACCTTTAATCCCAGTACTTGGGAGGCAGAAGCCAGCTGGGAGACTGAGGCCAGCCTGTTTTGCATAGTGAATTCCAGGCCAGCTGGGGCTATGGAGAGAGCTTGTCTCAAAAAAAAAAAAAAAGTTTACATTTGAGAAATCTAGGTGGAGTAAGTCTGAAATGATGTCAAAATAAATACCAAAGAAAAAGAATACACTGTTTCATTTAATCCTTACTTAGTAACTAGGACTTGTGGACATTAGGAACTATTATAATTTGGATTTGCCTCTGGGGCCACTCATGTATGTATGCAGGGCGATTTGGCCCACCTAGATGGGCCCAGCCACGAGACTCTTGAACTTTCACATGTTTGCCTTACTGCATGCTCCACCCAGATCAGGTCAGCTGCCATGATTACAGCCGAGCTTCAGCAGCTCTAGAGCACTTCTGAGCTAAGTGTTCCCATGCTTTACAGACTTGGAAACTGTCTACCTCACAGAAGATAGCCCAGAATGACAACTTACTGAAGGCATTCAGACCATTTAGAATAAAAATGGGACTTGAATATTTCCAAAGTTATTTTTTTCTAACATCCTGTCCTTTTTTTAATGTTTATTTTTATTTTGGGGGGTGTCTTTTTGAGACAGGGTCTCCCTTTAGTCCCAGCTGGCCTGGAGCTGGCTCTGTAGACCAGGTTGGCCTTGAACTCACAGAGATCCGAAGTGCTGGGATTAAAGGCGTGCACCACCACACCCCGCCAGTGTATAAAACAAGCACAGTCTCTTCTGCAACAGCTGTTAGGACAGCCAAGATGGCTCAGTGGGTCCAGGTCCTTGTGAAGGTGAGTCTGATGTATGCACACACAAATACACACAATAAATAATAAATGTAGCTGGGCATAGTCCTAGCACTTGGGAGGCAGAGGGAGGTGGATCTCTGAGTTCAAGGCCAGCCTGGTCTACAGAGTAAGTTCTAGGACAGCCAGACCTACAGGGAGACCCTGTCTCAAAAAGACCAAAAAAAAAAAAGTCTGAAATAAAGACTTGGAAGAAATGGACTTTGCCATATTCATTTTAGCTTCCTGTTAGCTTTCTTGTTTATTATCAAGTGGCCAGGCAAGTCCCTGAAGATAGTGTTAAGAGTATTTCTAAATTTTCCTGTAAGTTTCCTCTCTAATTAACACAGAAATCCACATATTTCAGAATCTCTGAATATTTTATGATTTACAGAGTAAACCTGGCTGTACTGCTCAAGTGTAGTTTATTACTCTTTTTGAGTCATATACACAGAGATAACAATTCACTAGAGAATGAAAGAACAAATGCTGTCACCTGACGGGAAGCACGGCTCAGAATGGACTCGGAAAGCACCTCGTCCTCCTGAACGGCTCTCCCAGAGCTTACAGATCCCAGTGCCCTCTGCTTCCTGGGTCTAGAAATGCTTACTGGAAGGAAACTTCACAGGGCATTCTCCCCGCAAGGTGGGCACTTACCAAAGGCCTCTCATGGCCAGAAGTGCCCAGAACGACCAAGTCTGTAAACCACCACATGTGACATCATGCTCATGTGACCAGTGAGTAAAAGGGACTCTCTTGTCTCTGCCTCCCCAGTACTGGGACTTTCAGACGGGCACGTCAGTGCTGGCTTTCATGTGGGAGCTGCTGATGAAATTCAGGTCCCTATAGTAGTATGATGAGCACTTGGCCAGCGGAGCCCTCTCCCCAGCCCAATAGGGAGGTTGTCAGTGCTAGTATGAAATGATCTTCAAGATAATGCAGGTATGTCCTAGATAGAAATTAACTCAAATGGAGCAGAGTTACATGTTAGAAATAAAACCACACAATTTTTATTTATTTATTTTTTTGGTCTTTTTGAGACAAGGTCTCCCTGTAGCCCTAGCTGGCCTGGAACTCACTATGTAGACCAGGCTGGCCTTGAACTCACAGAGATCCACCTGCCTCTGGCTCTCAAGTGCTGGGATTAAAGGCATGTGTCACCATACCTGGAAACCACACAATTTTTAAAACACTGGAATAAATCTGTGATCAATGTGTGGTCTCTTAGATGTGACACTAAAGACAAAATAAGTAAACTGGACTTAAAAAAAGCCAAGTGTAGTGGTGCATGCCTTTAATCCCAGCACTTGGCAGGCAGAGGCAGGTGGATCTCTGTGATTTCAAGGCCAGCCTAGTCTACAATAGAAAGTTCCAGGCCAGCTGGGGCTACAGGGAATCTCTGTCTCAAAAAGACTTTAAAAAAAAAGAAAAGAAAAGAAACTCAAAAGATAACCCACACATCAGAGAAAATATTTGCCATGTTGGTCTACCTAATGATCTGTAGACCCGTGAGAGACTCCATATCAAGAAAACAAAAACAAACACAATAATAACAAAAAGCAACATAGATGATGCCTGAAGACACCTAAGATTGATCTCTACTCTCTTATGCCATTTCTGGACTTGCTTGTTAGGCCTGCCCTATTCTCCCTGCGGTAGTGAACCTTTCATATCCTTCCGAAGCAAGTCCCACCAGCTCCTAAACCAAATTCTGCATTGAGTTCAAGGCCAGTCTGAAAGAGACAGAACAAGACCCTATCTCACAAAACAAAATAACAAAAAAATCCCCCCCAAACCCCAAAATACAGGTGCAATGAAGATACTGTACAAACTCTCCTTCAAGCTTCTTGTGAACAGTCTATATGAACAAAATAGTTTCTATCATAGACTTGGTCCCATCCCCAAAATATCTCATTATGTGTGTATGTGCAGATATTCTAAAGTGAAAAAAATATCTGAAGGCGGGCATTATGGCCCATGACTTTATCCTACCGCACTCAGGAAGCAGAGGCACGCGGATCCTTTGTAGTTCAAGGCCCAGCCCGTCTACACAGAAAATTCCAGGACAGCTGGGACTTAAGGGGAGACCCTTCTCAAAAAGACAAAAAAAAAAAAATCTGAAATTCCTGAAATCTTTCTAAGTCCTGAGCATTTTGAGATAACAGTCTAGTCGTCATGGTAATGTCTACCTCATTGGATTATTAGACTGAAATGAACTGTTTACAAAGGGCCTTAAGGATAGTTAACCTGTGCCATAAGCATAATTCCATGTGACAAATAAATAAGCAGCTGCAAGGACACTCAGGCATGTTTGAATAGCATCATATAACTCCTGGCCCCCACAGGAATATTTGCAGTCAGGCGCATGAGCAGCAGAGGAAGATCAATACTTAGGAATGTCTAATGGAGCCCAAGGCATGGTGGCACAAACGCCCTTAATCCTAGCACACAGACTATGAGGCGACGGCAGAGAGAACTCTGTTGATGAGTTCATCACAGCCTGGTCTACAGAGTTGAGATTTCCGGACACTGGATAGATTCAATGAGTTCCAGGCCAGAAGACCCTTACTCGAAAAGACCAAAAACAAATAAAAAAACACCAAAAAAATACACTTACTAATTAACTCTCATAGTATGAAACACGCCCAATCAATGGAGCTGCAGAGAGACAGCTCAGGCGTTAAGATCACTGAGTCTGCATAAACCTTGCGTCTATCATTGACACGGAGTACAACGGACCATTCAGATCTTGGCACCCCATGATCACTCCTGCACTTAATCCATTCAGGAGATTATGACCTCTGCCTCTCTTCTGCAACCTCCTCAGCGGCGACTGCATTCCAAGTGCACGTTACACACATGCCAGGCATACACTCAAAACATAAAGTAAAGAAAAAAAGGGTGGGGGGGAAGATGACTAGAACGTACATCCATCTACTCTTTCTTTTCTTCATCTTGAGACACGCGATCCTTTTTTCCCTATAGCCCAGCTGTACTAGAACACCTCATCTTCATTCGGTGGACCCACAGGCGTCTGGCCCGTTGAAACTCCTACTACCACTGAATCCCCTGCCTCTAGCCTCTATAAGTGCTAGGATGAAAGGTGTGGGGTGCCACCATGCCTGATCAACCCTTACTTTTATACACTCAACTATTAGGAAAATTAATAAAAACACCATCCACCCAGGGGCTGGAGAGATGGCTCAGACGGTAAGAGACCAACCGCTTTTTGAGAGGACCCAGGTTGATACCACAGCACCCACATGAAGGGTAGAAATGCCGTCTTTAACTCCACGCCTATCTCAGGGAGGAACATCCGCAGGACACCTCTCGTCTCCTACTTCCGCCCTGCACAGTCATCTTTCCAATGACAACAGCTTGCACAGACTTCAATGCAGACAAGGACAAATTTCATACACATAAAGAATATAAGATAAAAATTTTTTTTAACAAAAGACAAAAAATACACAGCAGTTGGACCACACCCACTTCGCGGTTAGAATGCAGAGCAGATAACAACATAGGGGTAGTTCTAAAAATAAATCAAGATAAAATAAAACTAAACTAAAAATGTTTTTTAAAAAAAAAAAAAAAAAAAAAAAAAAAAAAAAAAATACATAATAAATAAATAAATACACATATACACTTAATCAATCTAGTATCCATAATAAACCATCAGAACCCACCCACGCTCCACCACCACCTTAACAATACAATTAGTTATTTCCCAGATGGACCTCCGAAGCCAACACATAACAACTCGCGTGATCCCAACAGGCATTCTCCCAGCGCAACTCAATCATGTCCACCTTACAAAGCATTTTCTTTCTTTACTTCCTTCTTTATTTCATCTCCTTATTTTCTCATAATACAACTTATCTCGACCGACACAAGCGGTCGCATCCCTGCTAGCAGGTCCCAGCACTGTCCTGAACTCACTCTTGTAACCAGGCACAGGCCTCGCAACTCACAACCAGAATCTGCCGCCCCTCCTACTCAGAGGACCCGTCCATACAAGTGCTAAGGATATCAAGGCGTGCGCCACCTATGCCCAGGTTACAACAACGCATTTTCAACCAGACATGTCGGCACCAAAGCCCACTAGTTACCAGTCACTGCAGAGGAAAGGGAGGGAAGGGACCGGGGAGGAAGAGAGGGAAGGACAGCCTGGACTACACCGTGCCACATGAAGCCACTACCTCATAAATCCTCACACTCTCAACTGCAACTAGCACAATAATCCATCACCACAAGCCCTTTAACGAATACACTACACTACACCACAGCACACATAATGTCCCACCAGTACACCCACACACTGCATACGAATCCTACTTCCACTCACCACACAGCTGCCACAACCATCATCTGCGAACGAACCCGGAGCCACAACACGCTCTATCCGGACCGACCAACAATAAGTAAATGTAAAACATGGTATGCTATTGGGTCAAATATTTTTAGCAGAGGTTAAACATTCCGAAATAATGTATAAGTTATCCATCAGTGAGGAGTATATACATCACCACATAACTTAATCTCAAATATCCGCTCACCTCCACATCCACACTCAACCCCAACCCATACATTGACTACCTATATGGAGCATCACACATACCATCCCCTGCATCCACCCAATCACTGACGAGCCATCGCTCTACCAAAAGCTGATCCAACAGTCGATCACCACTAGGCACGCATCCCATACAACTCCTCACATCCGACACAACTTCCCGCATATCACTATCACAATCATCACTAAAGTTTCTGTCCTATCTTACACCTACCATAAAACACACAAAAACATAACAAATACACATAGCACACTGTTACATAAAGGACTCACATGAATCTGGAAAAACACGTTCAAATTCAGTATGATTAATACCAGGAAAAAAAGAAAAGACTCTGCCAATTATATGAAGTTGATGTGGCTTACTACAAATAAACATACAAGACATGGAATCAGAAAAATATAACATTATTTTTTATAATTTATCATATTTTATAAATTGGATTGTTCTCATAAACAGTTAATTTAAGTCAATATTCTATTAATAAAGCATTAAAGGGATTGATCATTACTTCTTTCTCTAGACCATTACGAACACAGGCACATGTGATTTTAGTTATCACAACTTCCCAAGCGTTCTCCCTAGAGCATCCAGACACATCCAATTGTCATCGAACACAGGCCAAAACAGTGAGGCCTATACATGCACCATGCAAGCCACCAAAGCTGCACGGAATGCAAGAAATGCTCCGAGATAGTGAACACCTAGGAGGAAAGGCGCCGCAGGGGTATCTCTGCCACAAGTCCCACAAATCCATGCACACTCCAGCCCAGTAAATACGACCATAAAATAGCATTCACCCACTATACCAGCAACCCACTCATCGCCTGGGCATTCCAGGGAATCGTGCCCTCACCTAGACCTTGAACACCCCCTCCCCACCACCACCCCCACACACTCCCACTATAAGTCCTCCTGTTGAACACCTCGCCCCCCACCACGCAGAAGCATCCACACACTATAACATTTCTTAAAACTGATCCACCGACTCTCTATCACTTAAAAAAACAGAAAAAAAAATCCAATTTAAACTCTAAATCCAACACTAACACCAATCTCTCTTCTCACAGAAAAAGAAAAAAACCTCAAAAATCCAAGGAAAACACAAAAACAAATTTCTTTCGACTAACCAGGGCACAGAACTGACACACACATAATTCGGTTCCTCCTCTCCTGAATGTAGACCTGCCGACAAAGACGTAGGTATCGGTGAACACACACAGCCGAACAAGGGCTCATAAGAATCCCTCGTTTGCTTCACTCCACAGCATAGGAAATTAGCAGACCATCAACATCGACAACCCCAAACGCCTTGAAGAGACTATAGCAAGATAACGATCAAAGTACACAAGACAACTCGCGCAGCAGTACAATCACAACGACCACAGCGCATCAGGATACAGCTTACCTACACACTCAACGACCAACCAGTTGCTCAAGAATTAAGGTCGACAATTACCAAATGGGACCTCATTAAACTTAAAAGACTTCTGTGCATTCAAAAGAAGAAATTCAAGCGAAGTTGAAGAGAACATCTCCCACAGCAGATGGGACGGAAACCTTCACCACAGCGAACATCAGGACAAAGCAGATTCTCCAAAACTATATACAACTACTCAGAAAACAAAGAAGAAAACAAATGACACTCAAATGATGCAGCAAAGAGCTGAATTACGAGACTTCACAAGTGAGGTCAACATTGACAGAGCCCAATGTTCGTGAGAAACCATCTTAAGACATGTATTCAACATCACAGTACATCATCTCCATTAAAGGCGACAAATGCAATCGCAACCACCTATCATTAAACGAGTTATCTTACTCCACTAAGACTGGCTAGGACACGGGCTGGAGAGATGGCCCATAGGCGGAAAGTGCCGCTGATCCCGCCATCCACTATCTGACGCAGGCACCATGCCGGACCTACAGAGCGCTACACACCAGCCTCACCACCAGGCACCCCAACACCCCCATATCCACTCACAACACCACCCGCCACCCCGACCACACGACCGTCTGAAACTCACAATTCCAGGAGAACTCCAGTTCCAGGGGAATCCGAGACCCTCTTCTGACCTCCGCGCATTGCACGACACGGGTGCCACAAACTTGCATTGGCAGACAGTACATTCATACACATACAGAAATAAAAAAATTAAAAAAAAAGACTGTCAGTCTTTTTTTTTTTCACTGTTTCAGTCAGTTCTTTGATGCAGTCCTTCGTTGTTGTTGTTCCAATATGCATACAACCAACGCTTTTTACAAAAGCTCAGGGGGCCCTTACACACAGAAATACTTACAAACTGGTAAGGCACTAGTATCCACAGATGAGGGACAAAAAAAAAAGACTGAGAGAAAGATCAGGGCATGTATCGCAGAATACATAATCTGGGTTGGGTGGGGGGTAGGGAAGGGTATATGTTTAAATGGAACTGAAAATGATGTATGAAATACATAAAACATCCATAACAGTATATTAAAAAATAAATAGCGGGCGTTGTGGTGGCGCACGCCTTTAATCTAGCACTTGGGGAGGCAGAGGCAAGCGGATCTTTGTGAGTTCAAGGCCAGCCTGGTCTACAGAGTGAGTCCAGGACAGGTGGGGCTACAAGGAGACCCTGTCTCAAAAAGACCAAAAAAAAACCAAACAAACAAAAATAAATAAATAAATAAATAAAAATAAAATAAATAAAATAAAATAAAATTTTAAAAAGACTGGTTTAGGATCAAGAAAAAATGAATGAAAAAAAATTAAAAAAAAAAATGAAAAAAAAAAAAAAGAAAACAAATGATACCAAGTGCTAGAAAGGTTGTGGGGAATGGGGGAACACTCATCCATGTTGGTGGGAATGTAAACTCAGTACAGCACTATGGAAAGCAGTGTGAAGAGACCATGGAAGACTTGAATGAACTTCCACCCGACCCAGCCACTACCAACTCCTGGGCATGTACCCTCAAGACTCACCCCACCACAGAGATACATGCACGGCCATGTTTTATTTCAGCTCTCTTCACATAGCAAGGAGCTGGAACCAACCAAATGCCCCTCAAAATGACGAGTGGATAGAGAAATGTGGTACATTTACACAATGGAGTTCTATGCAGCAGGAAAGAAAGATGACAACATGAGCTTTGCAGAGAAATGGCTGGAGCTAGAAGATATCATGCTGAGTGAAGTAACACCAGTCCAGAAAAAAAAAAAAAAAAAAAAAAAAAAAACGACGAATGGTATCCCTCATGTGTGGATTACGCTAGTGTTAATTACCTAGTTATAAGTATTTCTTGTGCACGGCCCCGTGAGCTTTTGTCCAAGCAGCTGGGAGTGATGCATACTAGAAATAACAACAACAACAACAACAGAAAGGACTGCATCAAAGAACTGACTGAAACAGTGAACTTCTGCTCAAAACAGTCAACTTCCACATGGAGAATATCGAGAAAGACTGAGAAAGATGAAAAGCATGTTTGGCAGAATGCATGAGCTCTGGTGGGGTGGGGGGCCACAGTGGGGGACACGGGTCTAGATTTGATAATCTTGTACAAAATATATATTAAAAAATAAAAATAAAAACAAAAGAACACCATGTCATCCCTGGAAGCAGGGAGGTGGCAGGAGCCATACTTTGTTGTAAACTGAGGCTCCAAGCCCCTGTGCATAATGTATTCCATTATCAGGCCTCACATACCAAATGCAAATTGTCAGAGAAAACCGGGTGCATTTATATACATGCAGACACAACACTCAACACTCATACACATAAAATAAAAATAAACAAATTTTTAAAAAATTAAAAAAATAGCCGGGAATGGTGGTACACTCCTTTAATCCCTGCACTCCAGGCCAGGTGGGGGGAGACCCTTTCTCAAAAACAAAAAAAGAGGAGGGCTGGAGAGATGGCTCAGTGGTTAAGAGCACCAACTACTCTTGCAGAGGAGCCAGGTTCAATTCCTAGCACTCACTTGGCGGCTAAAAACTGTCTTTAACTCCAGTTCCAGGGAAATCTGACACCCTCTTCTGACCTCCGCGGCACTGCATGAAACAAGTGCACCAACCTACATGCAGACAGCGCACTCATACACATAAAATAAATAAACAAATAAATAAATAAATTTAAAAAAAAAAAGAATTTTAAGACAACTGCAAAGCACTAACTCAGGTTGTTGGCTTTTTTTTCCCCCCCTTTGGCATTTTTGAGACAGGGTCTCCCTGTAGCCCCAGCTAGCCTGGAACTCGCTATGTAGACCAGACTGGGCTTGAACTTACAGATCTCCGTGCCTCTGCCTCCTGAGTGCTGGGATTAAAGGAGTATACCACCTTGCCCAGCTGCAGGACTTTTTTGAGTGGGAGTTGTGTGTGAGTACCCTTGTTGCACTCCGACAAAGCCATCAAACAGTGTAAAGGGTCCAGGCTTGCATGCCAGCCCTGTGCAGAAGGCTCTGTCAGCGGGAGCTGAGACTTTCCAGCTCCCTCTTCTCAACTGCCGGTTTGTGGAGAACTCCATTCCAAAGGAGGGAATCAGTGCTGGCCTGGCAGGACTGGAAGGTTCCAAAGCTCCTGCGGTCCTGACTTGGTCTTCTCCTTACATTTGCTGGAGTGAATGCACACCAGAGGAAAGGCATGGAAACAAGACAGCAGAAAGTAGAGAAGGAAGCCAAAGGGAAAGAAAAGACTTCGCAAAGTAAATGTCAAATTCCAAAAACTCCAGATAAGACTTAAAACCTCCCAACTTATACCTTTGAGTTAATGTGAATTTTTATGTCTTCTGTAAAAGAATGGTATTTAAGGTAAAATACCATTACAAAGAAATTCTGCAAATGTTCTCACAAGGTCTGACTGAGTGATAAAAGCTTATTAGTAACTTAACAGTTGAAGGAGCTATAAAATATTTTTCTGGGGGCTGCAGAGATGACATAGTGGGTAAAGTGCTTGAGTTCAGATTCCCAACACTTACATAAAAAGCCAGTTGTTACAGGTTTGAGTCACCACACCTAGCCAATTTGTTTTTTTGTTTTTGAGGAACTTCCGTTCTGATTTCCATAGTAGCTGAACCATGTGCATTCTCAGGGTTTAGATTTTCCCAAATCCTCACAAGCATTCGCTCTTTTCTTTTTTCTTTCTTTTTTTTTGGGGGGTGGGGAGGGATCTTTTTTGAGACAGGGTCTCCCTGTAGCCCCAGCTGGCTTGGCTGGCCTTGAACTCACAGAGATTCAGCCTGCCTCTGCCTCCCTGCCTCTGCCTCCTGAGCGCTGGGATTAAAGGCATGCACTGCTATGCCTGGCTTGAATTTTTTATATATCTAGATCCTAATCTTTTATGGGATACACAGCTAATGAAGATCATCTCCCATTATATAAGCTGTCTCTTCACTTGATTGTTTCCTTGGCTGCACAGAAGCGTTTTAGTTTCCTATAATCCTGTTTGTCGGCTCTGTATGGGAGTTACTGGAAGTTCTTTTCAGGAAGTCCTGATCACCATGCCTCATAACGGTTTCTGTTTTACAATGAGGTCTTTGATCCATTTTGAATTGATTTGTGTACAGGTTGAGAGACAGGGATCTAGCTTCATTCTACATGTGGATACATGTAGTAGATCCAGTTTTCCCAACATTGGTGGTTTGTGAAGAGCTGTCTTTTCTTCAGTGTGACATGAGATGTTTCAATGGAGTAATGGGCACAGCTGGAAAAGGCTGGACACAAACAACAAAATGAGAACAGGAGTGCAGACATTTCTTGAGAAATTTTGCTGTGATCTAGAACTCAGAAATGTGGCTGAGGGGGCTGTGGGGCAAGGTTTCTTAACCCAAAATCCTGTACAGCACAACTATACTGTACAACGGTAAGATCAGAAATCCTCTACAGCATGACTGTACTGTACAACGGTAAGATCAGAAATCCTCTACAGCATGACTGTACTGTACAACGGTAAGATCAGAAATCCTCTACAGCATGACTGTACTGTACAACGGTAAGATCAGAAATCCTCTACAGCATGACTATACTGTACAACAGTAAGATCAGAAATCCTCTACAGCAGGACTGTATTGTGCAACAGTAAGAGCAGGACATGAATCAAGCAGCGAATCCAGGAGCAGAGGCAGAGGTGGTAGGTTCCCAGGCTTTATGACGTGTGCACAGAAGACCTGAAGTGCTAGGAAGGGAAGAATGTTTGCCACGGAATGGTTACAATGAGCTGTGGATAGCTGGAGAGGAAGAGAAGCAGCCAGGAAGTGACTAATGCATTGAGGAGACTAGGGAGCGACCACAGGCTTGATGAGCTCCAGAAACCTGCAGCAGGCTCGTGAGATGCCATTGAAGGGTGGAATGACATGCTGAAATTGGCATGTTCTGGCAAAGATGCCAGTTAGAGAAGACAAGAAGAGAGGAGAGCAGGCCAGGCTGGTAAGAGACAACTCCTGGCCCAGAGGCCAGGACTTCGTAACTGGTCATTCAGCTGAGTGGTCAACAGGGTGAAGAAAAAAGTGTAAATCCATAGCTTCCAAGTGAAGCACAAAACAAGCATCTTGCCCACACTCCCCAAGCACTCGGCTGCTTGCCAGGTCCCTGAGGCTTCTTGGGGTGTCACAGCAATGTTTAATGTCGATGGGAATGCAGTGTCTAGCGAATTTCAGACCTCAACCTCTCCATTTGTTCAACTATCTACCTTACAATTTTAGAAATTCAAACTAGGAGTTGTGGTCCATACCAATAATCCCTACACTTGAGAGGATAAAATACATGGATTATTACAAGTTTGGGGCTGGACTACACAGTGAGTCCAAAGTGAGTTTGTTTTATAGTCTCTCTATAGTTAGATACTGTCTCAAACAAATATATATAAATAAATCAAGCCAGGCGTGGTGGCGCATGCCTTTAATCCTGGCACTTGGGAGGTAGAGGCAGGCGAATCTTTGTGAGTTCAAGGCCAGCCTGGTCTACAGAGTAAGTTCCAGGTCAGCTGGGGCTACAGGGAGACCCTGTCTCCAAAAGACCAAAATAAATAAATAAATAAATAAATAAATAAGAAATTTAAAAAACTCCAAAATTCCTCCACTTAAAAACTTTCAAGTTGGGCCAGGTGCGGTGGCACACACCTTTGATTCCAGCACTTGGGAGGCAGAGGCAGGCGGATCTCTGTGAGTTCAAGGCTAGCCTGGTCTACACAGAGAGTTCCAGGAGGACAGCTAGGGCTGCAGGGAGACCCTATCTCAAAAAGACCACAAACAAAACAAAACAAAACAAAACTTTCAAGTAACAAACAAACTTTGATGAAGCAAAACAACTCTGCCATTAGCAACGAATTCATTCAACAAACCTCTCTGAATTCCTGCCACATCCCAGACACTTTCCTGGGCCTTCGTGGTTGGGAAGCCAAGAAGAATAAACATAAGAAAAAAACAATTTCCACCTATGAACAGCAAAAAGAATACAAACCAGAGCAGTGGAGGTGACTGCGTGACAGGGTCAGCAGGTAAGTAAACACTTTACTTTGTGACAGGTGCTCGTGGCCAGCTATGTACATACTCATTTTTGTGCATTCTAAGTCCAATGTTCTTTCTATTTAACATTGGTAGGCTAAATACACTGAAATGTAGCACAGACTTGTTACGGAAAAAAACGGGAAGGAAAAAAGGGAATCAGGGCATAAATTTTGAAACAAGGAACCTTAACACAGTATGGACAATATTCATCACTTATAGTTAATCTGCTTTTTAAAAAAAATATTTTATTCATTTTTAAAATTTATTTATGTACTGTTTTTTTATCTGTATGAGTATAGTGTCTGCATGTAGGTTGGTGCACCCGTGTCCGGAAATGCTGCAGAGGTCAGAAGAGGGTGTTGGATTTCCCTGGAACTGGAGTCAAAGATGGTTCTTAGCTGCCATATGGGTGCTGGGAATCGAACCCAGGTCCTCTGCAAGAGCAGTCGGAGCTCTTAACCGTTGAGCCATCTCTCCAGCCCCCCTCATTTTTTTTTATTATTTTTTATCTGTATGAGTGTACTGTCTGCATGTAGGTTGGTGCACCCGTGTCATGCAATGCCTCAGGGGTCAGAAGAGGGTGTCAGATTCCCCTGGAACTGGAGTTAAAGACCGTTCTTAGCTACCATGTAGGTTCTGGGAATCGAACTGGAGTCCTCTACAAGAGTAGTCGGCACTCTTAACCGCTGAGCCATCTCTCCAGCCCCTAATCTACGTTCTATATGACAAGCTCTGACATTGAAAACTCTCAAGATCAGGAAAAGCCCAGTCAAGTATCAAGGGTGTATCTTCATATTTACAGTGTAACTGTTAGCACCGTCCCCTGAACAGGGTAACTAAACCACTCTAACACATTTGTCAGTTATGTCTCATTGTGGAGAGAACAGCGTTTAGGCGGTCACATCTAGATGACAAGAGCCACTGAGACCACTCAATACACATCCATGGAATTGATACTATACTTCCTGGGAAATCTTGTGAGGGCACTGTATCTTGGCACAGAGAGAAAGCACACTAAAAATCCAACGCACACACACACACACACACACGCACACGCTGACCACTCTTACTGAGTATCAGGCTCTTGGGAGCCTGTCTGATGGCTTTCCTCTGAAGAATATCAGCCAACTCTGGTGTCCAAACCACAGAGCAGAAGACCAACTCCTCCCTAGATCTTAAGATCTGTAGCGGTGGGAGGCACTCTCTGCTCTACAGTTTTCCATTCCCACTGGGGGTTCAGTTGAGTACTTTATCTAATGGCTACTAACCACTGAGCTCTAGGCAGATGATTACTAGAGACTCAGTAAGGACTAAGACACAGTTTCCCCATTTAAGAAAACAGTTATATGAAAAAATAATTTTAGATAAAGCCGAAGAAGCCTAGAGGCAGGGTGCTTGGCTTTGGCCTGGGGCTATATGCCAGATGGGAAAGTAAAATAAACATTAGCTGGGCAAATAGGGGAAAGGGCAATCAGAAGGGTATGGCCAGCAAATGCAAAACTAAGGAAATGTAAAATAGCGTATCACCAGGTGTGTTGGTGCATACCTGTAATCTCAGTACTTGGGAAACAGAGGAAGAGGATTGAGAGTTTGAAGTCAGGGGCTAGAGAGAAGCTCAGTGGTTAAGAGCATCTGCTGCTCCTCCAGAGGACTCAGGTTCAGTTCCCAGCACCCACATGTTGGCTAACAATTGTAACTCCAATCTCTTGGATCTCCAAGAGGGGAATCCAATGCCCTCTTCTGGCTTCTGCAGGCACTGCACAACAAGGGTGCACTAAAGTATATCCAGACAAAACACTCATACACATAAAATAAAAATAAAAGTAGTGCCAGGCGTGGTGGTGCACACCTTTAATCCTAGTACTTGGGAGGCAGAGGCAGGAAGATCTTTGTGAGTTCAAGGCCAGCCTGGTCTACATAGCAAGTTCCAGGACAGCCAGAGCTACAAGGAGACCCTATCTCCAAAAGACCAATTAATTAATTAATTAATTAATTAATTAATTAAAAGTGATGCAAAAGG
Organism: Rhizomys pruinosus; assembly: GCA_009823505.1. Classification (NCBI taxonomy): domain Eukaryota; kingdom Metazoa; phylum Chordata; class Mammalia; order Rodentia; family Spalacidae; genus Rhizomys; species Rhizomys pruinosus. The sequence goes on along the minus strand of VZQC01005131.1, from coordinate 563,057 downwards.
AAGGGATACAGAGAAGGAGAACAGGACAGATGTTATCTGAGGGAGGGCTATGAGTCAAACTAATGACCTAAGTCTTGGTTCTGGGGCTAATGGGGAGAGATGGAGGATCTTAGAACAGTGGCCCAATGAAGACTGCTCAGCAGAGATCCCTCTAGAAACTGAGGAGAGCACAATCTGAAAGGACACGACTAGAGGAGGCTGCTGCAGTATTCTGGACTTAACATGACAGACATTTGTCCTAGTCTAGTGGGAATGAAACAACAGAACAGCTTTGTTTAAGCCCAGGGAGGTAGGTGAGGGGAAGGAAAGATTCTGCAATATACGCAGGTTTGGGGCTTAGATGAGGGAGAAAAGACTAATAGAGCAGCAGGAATCAATGAGAGTGGTATCCAGTGGAGAGGAAACAGGAAAGGCATGGAAGTGAATTCTGAGCACATGGAGTTTGCAACACTTCTCGACATTCAAATGGGTATTCAGCCAGTGGTAAATGATGGAGAGCTGGGAATCTGCCGTTCCGAGCACTAGGGATGTCTCTGGGGATCATTATTTACACACAGGAAATACTTTCTCAATGCCACTTAGATGTCCACCATGTTGAAGTAAGCAGAAATGGACAGGACTGCCAAAGATGAGCATACAGTATGCCTGGCAGATGGCTGAAAGCAGAAACTGCCTAAGGAAAATGAATAGAAACACTTAGAGAAGACAGGTCAGAGGGAGGAGAGCTGGGGTGGTGTCACAAAGGCAAAGGAAGTTAAGATCCAAGTAGTCAACAGTGTGGAGGACTGCAAAGAGGCTGTGAAAGGTAGGGCCCAAAACAGGTGGGTTAGCTTGGCAGTACCAGGAGGCCCTTAACAAAATGGCCAATAGGTGAGACAAGGCAGGTATCAAACAGCACTGATGTGGCACGTACTGTAATCTGGATCTGGAATGTTCCCAAACATGTGTTGATGTGGTCTCTAGTGCATGGTGCTCTTGGGGGATAGTGGAAGCTTTAGAAGGAGGGCCTGGTGGGAGTTGTAGGAGATGACGTGCCTTCAGAGGGGATACTGGACACCAGCTCCCCTCTCTGTTTTGCTTTGTTGTTGGCTTTACAATTGCCCTAAGGTGACCAGCTTTGTTTTTGTACATGTTCCTGTCATGATAAACTGTGTTGTCTGTCACAGGCCTGAAGCAACCATGAAATAAGCCCTTTCCCTTATCAGGCTGACTATACCAGCCATATTATCTTAGTGACTAAAGCTAACACAAGATTTGAACAGGAAGCACTAAAGAGAGCAGAGAGCAAAGAGTAGAATCAGTATCAGCAATCCGACTTCTTCTCAATACGATGTTTCTGTAAGAGCGGGATTTTTTTTTTTTTTTTTTTTTTTTTGGCTTTTTGAGACAGGGTCTCCTTGTATCCCAGCTGGCCTGGAAACTCCACTAATATAGACACAGGCTGGGCCTTGAACTCACAGAGATCTGACCGCCTCTGCCTCCCAAGTGCTGGGCGTGGGCCTGTTCGAATGCTCAGCATTGTGCTCTAGCCAACTCCTACTGCACATCCCCAGCCATGATGGATTCTCACCCCCATGAAAACATAAGGCAAATAAACTCTTCCTTCTAAGCTGCCTTGGCCTTGTTTATCAGAGCAACAGAAAACTTCTAATACCACAGTGCATTCACGCACACACTTACCCTACACTGAGGCAGTGGGCATGGTGGTTTACACTGAAACCCCAGCCCGAGGAGCACAAGTTCAAAGGCCAGCCACGCTACATGCAGACAGTCTCCCAATAGTAGTGGTAATCATCATCATCAACAGAAATCAGAAATCAGAGCACTGGGTGGCACAAATTCCACACTGCTCTTAAGGACGGCTTTGACATGACAGCTTCATCTCTCCATGACAGTCACAAACTTTAAGGATCTTGTGACAAACAACATGACTACAAAGAGAACATCTGAATGCCCCAAGACATCTACAAAGTTTCTCTGTAAATTCTTAAGCCACTCCAGAAGCTTCCCAAAGAATGTTTACGGACTGTGAAGAAGGAAATCTCTCGCAGAGCTTCTTACACTTTTTCCACTTGTGATCCCATTCTGCCCAACTTTCACATGATCCTGGATATATACATTGAATACAAATCAGACATTTGCTGATAATAAGCCATCAAAGAAACTGACTTTTAAAAGTTCTTCTGCCCTATTCCTGGTATACAGTTTTACCTCATTTCATTCAACAACCAAAAACAGCAAACACACCAATTATACATTTATTAAGGAAATGCAAATTTTTTTTTATTTTATTAATAGTGATGTTATCTACATATACATGTCTCTAACATATGACCCTAAACACGATGGCAATGCTTTAGCATGCCAAGGAATGACAGTAGGAACTATGTAAGTATTTGTTTTTTGATGGTTCTATTAAGCAAATACAGAAGCCATTATTGTTTCTTACGTCACAGAGCAGAGAAACTGTATGTATACTAAAAACACTGCAATTTGACATAATTTATCATAACCTTTGTCTCACACACTGAGATCGGAAGTATTCAGGCACTATGTTCACTAGGGCATTATGTGGCCATGGTGCCTATGGACTTCTTGAGTTTCAAACCTGCCTATGTGTCTTTCAGAACCTACAGAGTCGCGAGCGACAGTTCACTTATCGGATGTCCTCGATGTAGAGATAGAGAAACACTGCCAAGAAACACGCTGTGACTTTGGCATTGTGCGTTTGACTGTGAATTAACTTTTGGTCTCTACATTCCTCACATCTCTTGTCTAAGCTGGGCAAATGTTAATCTTAAATGGCGGCATTTCCTGACATTGGCAAAGATTATTGCCAATCCCTACATACCTGAGTGTTTGCATTGTTTACAGAGAAAGGCTTTGGTTGGAGTCGATTGATTATTAGCAGATAAGTTAAGTTGTCTAAATCATCAATCGAGCTAAATTTGTAGTTGCTGTAAGGGTCCTCCTAAAATCTACCTGTAATCATTAGTATCGAGTGCTCTTAATCAACATTTCATCTCTCTAAACCTTGGTTTTTGTCCTTATCTTGAGATATAAAAATTATTTAACTGGCTGGGAAGAGCATGGCTCAAGTGGTTAAGACGTGCCAACACTGCTCTCTGCTAGCAGAGCCGGGTTTCATTCCCAGCACCCAACATGGCAGCTAGAACTGTCTTTAAACTCCAGTTCCCGGGGAATCCAACACCCTCTTCTGACCTCCCGCCGGCCTGCAGTGACACGGGCTGCACCAACCTACATGCAGACAGTACACTCATACACATACAAAAAAAAAAAATATTAGCACACAGCCATTGTGAGGATACAGCTGGATATTTCGTATGAATTTCTTAAGAAGATTTTTGTATATATAAGCATAGGAAAACAAGACAGAAAGAGAAAATATAAAACAAACATGGCTTTATTCCCTAAACTGGTATGGTTTAAGCAGCAGTTGATGAAAGGGAGAAAGAGAAACCAACATTCTTCCCTAACTACTCCCCCTCCCCTTTCTGCCCTTCTTAGCTACCTAGGAGTTTCAAATATCTTGTATTTTAAAATAGTTTTTTTCTTTTAGGGAATCTGAGTCCTTTACCTACTGTGACAGTCTTTGGCAAGTTGATTGGATTAAGTTAGAATCACCTAGGAGATAAACCTCTCGGGTGTCTTTAAAGAGCATTTTCCAGAAAGGTTTAACTGGGGAGGAAAGACCCACCCTGACTGTGGACAGCTAGCAACACCGAACCAGGGCCCAGCTAGAATAAAAAGGAGCAAGCAAGGTGGGCACCCGAGTTTATTCCTTTCATCTCCTTCTTGACTTGTGGACACATGTGACCACCTGCCTCATGCCACCAGATCACAGCTTAGAGCCACTCTCCACCACCTTACCTGGATTAACCCCTTACTACACCCTCAAAATATAAACCCTTCCTGCCTTAAATTGCTTCTTGTTCCATAGTCCTTTACTCACTAGGGGACTAATTTTGCATTTGACCAATGAGTAAAATAATTAAATACCTATCGTCAATCTCGAAATAGCGCCTGGAACAGGGACACAGCTGGAGAGCAACTAACTACAACCTGTACTTGGCTGGGGTGTGACTACAACACAACACCTGTCACAGGGTCATCAGATCTCAGTGAGCTGGGTCTCCACGTTCTGCGACTGGGGAGGTTGAGGCAGGAGCATAACCAAGACCAAAAACCTGATGGGCTTACAAGGCTAGAAGATGCAAGTACGTGAGACCCTGTCTAAAAATCAGAATTAAATGGAACCTGGGGAGCAAAGCTAAGTGGTAGAGACTAAGCTCTGAGAGCATCTTCCCAGTCCCCACCCCCCGCCACCCCTGGAATTATCACTGAAACCAATGTGATTGACCATACAGCACCTTAGAACTCTCTCTTTTTTTATTTTTGTCAATATTTTGAGACAGGTCTCCCTTTAGGCCAGCCGCCTGGAACTCACTATGTCAGACCAGGCTAGACTTGAACCTCGCACAGGTTCTGCCTGCCTCTGCCTCCAAGTGCTAGGATTAAAGCGTGCACCACCAAGGCCCGGCTAAAATGCCTTTTAATACTGTACGTAAATGAGATGGGCAGACGGCACAGTCAGTACCAAGTGCCGTGCCTTCCAAGCATGAGGACCTGTTTTGATCCTCAGCGCCCACGTCAGAAAGCCAGGCTGTGGTGATGAGCGCTTGTAATCAACAGCAGTTGGTGAGGCAGACAGCAGATCTCTGGGACTTACTGGCCAGCCAACATAGCCCACCCAGGGGTCCCCAGGCCAATAAGAGATCCTATCTCAAAACAAATGCTGGTGGCTCCTTGAGGAACAACACCCCCAAGGGTGGGGTTGACCTAGGGCCTCCACATGCCAAGCATGCACCACACACACACACACACAGATCATTGAGTCCACACAATGTTCATACTCACCATCCCACCCCAGATTTCTAAATAGATTTCAATCTAAGTCAGATTTCAAATCCAGAAAATGTTTATTGCAAGCTTAGAGAAATGTGTTCAGTTGGTTCAGCATGATACTACAGAGTACAGAGCTCAAGTTGTGGACTTCGTTTTATGGACAATTTTACCTGCTATTCTTTTTTGGCTTTTTGAGACAGGGTCTCCTTGTAATCCCAGCTGGCCTGGAACTCACTATATAGACCAGGCTGGCCTTGAACTCACAGAGATCTGCCTGCCTCTGCCTCCCAAGTGCTGGGCGTGGGCCTGTTCGAATGCTCAGCATTGTGCTCTAGCCAACTCCTACTGCACATCCCCAGCCATGATGGATTCTCACCCCCATGAAAACATAAGGCAAATAAACTCTTCCTTCTAAGCTGCCTTGGCCTTGTTTTATCAGAGCAACAGAAAAGTAACTAATACACACGTGCATTCACGCACACACTTACCCTACACTGAGGCAGTGGGCATGGTGGTTTACACCTGAAACCCCAGCCCGAAGGAGGTCACAAGTTCCAAGGCCAGCCACGCTACAATGCAAGACAGTCTCAATAGTAGTGGTAATCATCATCATCAACAGAAATCAGAAATCAGAGCACTGGGTGGCACAAATTCCACACTGCTCTTAAGGACGGCTTTGACATGACAGCTTCATCTCTCCATGACAGTCACAAACTTTAAGGATCTTGTGACAAACAACATGACTACAAAGAGAACATCTGAATGCCCCAAGACATCTACAAAGTTTCTCTGTAAATTCTTAAGCCACTCCAGAAGCTTCCCAAAGAATGTTTACGGACTGTGAAGAAGGAAATCTCTCGCAGAGCTTCTTACACTTTTTCCACTTGTGATCCCATTCTGCCCAACTTTCACATGATCCTGGATATATACATTGAATACAAATCAGACATTTGCTGATAATAAGCCATAAAGAAACTGACTTTTAAAACAATTCTTTGCTATTTGTATAAGTTTATCATTTATTAAAAAAAAAAACAGAAAAACAAATTTATCATTTATTAAGAAATGCAAATTTGTATATTAATGAGGTGGGCATGTTTATCTAATATAATTCAATCTAAAGATATACTAACTTGATGCTTACATGCCAAGGAATGACAGTAGGAAACTATTAAGTTGTTGTGTTCTATAATTAAACCATTATGCTTCTACAAGAGCAGAAAACTGTATGTATACTAAAAACACTGCAATTCATAATTACAACTGTCTCAACTGAGCAAGTTTCAGGCACTATGTTCACTGGCATTATGTGGCATGGTGCCATGCTTAGTTCAAACTGCCTATGTGTGCTCAGAACCAAGGTCACAGCGAAGTCACTCGATGCCAATGTGAGTGAGCACTGCCAGAAACACCTTGGATTCATTGTGCGTTTGACTGTGAATTAACTTTTGGTCTCTACATTCAGCAATCTCTTGTTAGTGGCAAATTTCTTATGACCCCGACATTCAATTATGCAATCCCCTACATACGAGGTTGCATAGTTAGGAGGCTTTGGTCTGGAGTATTTATTAGCAGAGTAGTTGTCAAACATAATGCTTTAGAGTTCTGAGTCCTAAATCTACTGAATATTAGCTACATGCTCTTAATCAAATTTCATCTCTCTAAACCTTGGTTTTGTCCTTATCTTTGAGATGTATAAAAATTATTAACGGGGCTGGAGAGATGGCTCAGTGGTTAAGAGTGCCAACTGCTCTTGCAGAGAACCCGGGTTCAATTCCCAGCACCCACATGGCAGCTAAGAACTGTCTTTAACTCCAGTTCCAGGGGAATCCAACACCCTCTTCTGACCTCCGCGGCACTGCATGACACGGGTGCACCAACCTACATGCAGACAGTACACTCATACACATAAAAAAAAAATTATTAGCACACAGCATTGTGAGGAATACACTGGATAATTCGTATGAATTTCTTAGAAGAGTTTTTGTATATAATAAGCACTGTAAACAAGACAGAAGAGAAAATATAACACAAACCTGGCTTTATTCCCAAACTGGTAATGGTTAAGCAGCAGCTGAGAAAGGGAGAAAGAGAAACCAACATTCTTCCCTAACTACTCCCCCTCCCCTTTCTGCCCTTCTTAGCTACCTAGGAGTTTCAAATATTTGTATTTTAACATATTTTTTCTTTTAGGAATCTGAGTCCTTTACCTACTGTGACAGTCTTTGGCAAGTTGATTGGATTAAGTTAGAATCACCTAGGAGATACACCTCTGGGTGTCTTTAAGAGCATTTCCAGAAAGGTTTAACTGGGGAGGAAAGACCCACCCTGAATGTGGACAGTAGCAACAAGAACCAGGGCCCAGCTAGAATAAAAAGGAGCAAGCAAGGTGGGCACCCGAGTTTATTCCTTTCATCTCCTTCTTGACTGTGGACACCATGTGACCACCTGCTCATGCCACACAGTCACAGCTAAGAGCCACTCTCACCACCACGATGGACCTACTACACCCTCAAATCATGAACCCTTCTGCCCTTAAATTGCTTCTTGTCCAATAGTCTTTACTCACTACCAATGAGTAAAATAATTAAATACCTATGTTCTAATCCTCAGAAATAGCCGCTGGAAAAGGGACACAGCAACTAACTACAACCTGTACTTGGCTGGGGTGTGACTACAACACAACACCTGTCACAGGGTCATCAGATCTCAGTGAGCTGGGTCTCCACGTTCTGCGACTGGGGAGGTTGAGGCAGGAGCATGACAAGACCAAAACCTGACTGGGTTACAAGGCTAGCAGATGCAAGTCAGTGAGACCCTGTCTAAAATAAGAAGTAAAATGAGACCTGGGGAGAAAGCTAAGTGGTAGAGCACTAGCTCTGCAGAGCAATCTCCAGTCCCCACCCCCCCACCCCCGCGAATTATCACTGAAACCAATGTGATTGACCATACAGCACCTTAGAACTCTCTCTTTTTTATTTTTGTCATATTTTTGAGACAGGTCTCCCTTTAGGCCCAGCCGGCCTGGAACTCACTATGTAGACCAGGCTAGACTTGAACTCGCAGAGGTCTGCCTGCCTCTGCCTCCCAAGTGCTGGGATTAAAGGTGCACACCGCCAAGCCCGGCTAAAATGCCTTTTAATACTGTACGTAAATGAGATGGGCAGACGGCACAGTCAGTAAAGTGCCGGCCTTCCAAGCATGAGGACCTGATTTTGATCCTCAGCGCCCACGTCAGAAAGCCAGGCTGTGGTGATGAGCGCTTGTAATCCCAGCATTGGTGAGGCAGACAGGCAGATCTCTGGGACTTACTGGCCAGCCAACATAGCCCACCCAGGGGTCCCCAGGCCAATAAGAGATCCTATCTCAAAACAAAATGTGGATGGCTCCTGAGGAAAAACACCCAAGGGTGGGGTGACCTCGGGCCTCCACATGCACAAGCATGCACACACACACACACACACACACACACACAATGTTCATACTCACCATCCCACCCCAGATTTCTAAATAGATTTCAATCTAAGTCAGATTTCAAATCCAGAAAATGTTTATTGCAAGCTTAGAGAAATGTGTTCAGTTGGTTCAGCATGATACTACAGAGTACAGAGCTCAAGTTGTGGACTTCGTTTTATGGACAATTTTACCTGCTATAATATATAGGATCAGCAAAGACACACTGTGATTGATTAATTGATTGATTGATTGATTGAATCTTTTTGAGACACGGTCTCCCCGTAGCCCCATTTGGTCTGAAACTCGCCATGTAAACCAGTCTGGGCTTGAACTCACAGAGATCCCCCTGCCCCTGCCCCTGCCCCTGCCCCTGCCTCTGCTGGTGTGTACACAACACCTGGCACACTATGTTTCTAACCCAAATCAATTAAACCGAAGGACTGCGTTAGAATGAATCACCCATGCTAGAAAGCAACGCAAACTACATGTCCTGATAACAGATCAGAGTTGGCAGAGAGAATCACAAGTCTGAAAGTGATAGAATGTGGAAGAAAGAAAAAAATAAATAAAAATGACTTAAGGAGAATCTATCAAAGAAACCATCCTGGACACTACTAGGGCAGAAAAAATTATAAGTGAATAAAAATTACTGCAGCCACATGTATTAAAAAATATATAAATAAGCTGGGCATGGTGGTGCACACCTTTAATCCCAGCACTCTAGGCCTCGGCAGAGGCCTCGGCAGAGGCCTTGGATCTCTGTTTAAAACCAGCCTGGTCAACATAGCGAGCTCCAGGCCAGCTGGTACTAAAGGGAGACCCTGTCTCAAAAATACAAATATATATATAATATATATTATGTATATATATTATATATAAATGTACAAATATATATAATATATATTATGTATATATATTATATATAAATGGAAAGGTTTAAGGGCAAAACCATAAAAGTCCCAGGAGAAAATTGTAACTTCTTAATTTAAGCACTATGAATGGTCTCAAAACCAACTGACCTCTGCCTTCTTACTGCAGTCAAAATTCCAAGGACTTTGGTCTGGACTCCAGGGCATCATTAATGTCAAGCACTTGCAAAGTAAGAGGGGAAAAGGAAAAATGGGAATATCACCCAAGATATATGAAGGCTCTAAAGGTGGTAGGGAGGACATGTGACATGAAAGAGAAAAAGACAGGAAAGGGGATGTTACAATGGGGAGGGGGCGGGGTGGGTGGTTGCAAGAGTTCCAGAAGGGAAGCAGGGGTGGGGAGTTGCCAACGAGGTGAACGCCGGTAAGTGCCGGCAGCTGGTTGGTGCCGCTAGCAAGAGAGGGAAAGTCGTGTATAGGCACCACGGGGTGGGGGCCCCGGTTGCACAGGAAGGGAAGGGAACGCGGGGTGACGGGCGGTTCGCTAGAAGGAAGGGCATTCTCCACAGGTGTGGCTGGGGTTGCACGTAGGATGCGCAAGAGGAAAGCAGAGGTACGGTCGGGTTCGCCAGAGGAAGGGGGAACGCAAGGGGGCTGGGGGTGCTGCAAGAGGGAAGGGAAACGCAAAGGGTTGGGGGTTACACAGGACCCAGCGAAGGTGGAAAGTACAGAGGGGTGCGGGAGTGCAAGCGAGGAAAGGGGAGCAAGGGGTGGGGGCTTACGAGGGGCAAAGGGGCGTAGCAGGGGGTGGGGGTTCTAAGGAGAGGGTAGGCAGCAGGGGTGGGGGGTTACAAGGGAGGAAGGGAAGCAAAGCGGTGGGGTTGCAAGGCGAGAATATGGGGATGCAGAGGGCTCGGCGGGTTACCGAGTTGGATTTGGTGGAGCAGGGGTGGGGTGTCAAGGTGCATTGTGGGTCTAGGGTGGGTTCGACAAGGGGGTAGGGCGGAGCATGGCGGCGTGTTGCGGGTTTGGGGGGGGGGAGAGTGGGTGGGGTTGCGGGAGGGTGCGGTGGTGGGGTTGCTATCGGAGGAAGTGCGAGGGTGGGTTGCAAGAGGGACGGGAAGTCTGAGGGTAGTGGTGCAAGGTAGCGTAAGTGGGAGCAGGGGTGGTGGTTGCATGACGGGAAGGAGTGAGCGGTGGGGGTTGCAAGGAGGAAGGGGAGCAGGGGTGGGGGTTGCAAGAGGGAAGGGAAGTGAGGGTGGGGGTTGCAAGGAGGAAGGGGAGCAGGGGTGGGGGTTGCAAGAGGGAAGTGAAGGTGAGGGTGGGGGTTAGCGAAGAGGAGGAACGGGGAGCAGGAGGCCTTGGGGTTTGCATATTTTTAAGGTAGGTAAGGCGGCAGGCACGCGCGGTGGGCGGTTGCAGGAGGGTTAAGAGGGAGCAGTGGGTGGGGTTACAGGGGAAGGGGGAAGGCAGGGTGGGGGTTGCAAGGAGGAAGGGGGAGAGGGGTGCGCGGCGCTTGTCAAGGAGGGAAGCGGAAGTGAGGGGTAGGGGTTTGCCAAGGAGAGGTTTGAAGCAGGGGTGGGAAGGTGTTGCATCGAGGGAGGGAAGTTGAGGGTGGTGGTGTTGTCCCAAGGGGATGGGAGCAGGGGTGGGCGGTTGCATTATGATGTGGGAACTGTGAGAGTGACGGGTGCGTGGTAGCTGCGAGGATGGACATGATATTCGTAGGAGCTATTAAGATGGTGTGGTTGGGATTGCTTAAGTGGTTGACTAGGTTAGCATATATGGTTATCTAATGTTGATGGGTTTTGAGGGGTTGCAAGGAGGAGATTGGGGAGCAAGCAGGGGTGTGTCGGTGTTTTAGTTGCAAGGTGGACGGAGAGGGTGGGAAGGTGTGGCTAGAGGTGTTTATCGCGACTGTAGGATGAGAGAACGCTCGCGGGCAGGCACGTCTGAGGCACCTAGGGGGTGTGCACTCAATGAGAGGCCGAGGTGAGAGAATGGTGGAGCACTGGAGCACTGGGTGAGGTGTGCGCAAGGGGAGAACCGGATGCAGCCGAGGCATGGGGATTTATGTGAGTGGTTTGCTTCAGATAATGTGGGGAACGTGCGGAGCTGAAATGTGTCATTAGTGTGGAGTCTGCAAGAGTTGGAAGATTGGATAGATTGCTATAGTACGTGGGCGGGCTGGGGTGCAAGAGGTGAGGTCAGAGGGATGTGCAGGTTGTTGCTGTTGAGAGGTATACAAGAATGGGTGAAGTGGGTGAGCGGGGTGGGGTGTGTTATAGCGAATGGGCGTGTATTAGGTGGTATGTCTAGGGGTGGGGGTGCATTACGGTTGGGAAAGGGATGGACATGTGGCTGTGCGCCGCAGACTGAGTGGTTGCAGTAAGTTTAGCTATTTACGCTAGGACAGTGGGCACTTTGCTTAGCTCTACACTAAAGCATCTTCACACTAGCTCTATGATCTAGATGGTATAACTCACTTACGTATGATTTGCGCTGGCTTATCCGCCTTGGTACTTGAGTACCTCGTGGAGGCATGATTGCAAGGCAAGATGCTGTCTCGACTTGACGTATTTCTAGGCAGACTGCGTCTAGCAGAGGCGCTATTGAGTTCCAGTATCAGCTGGGGGCTTACTTAGGGAGACCCTGTCTCAAAAAGACAATAAAAAATAGAAAAACACCTCTTGTATGCTAAATTTTAATCGTCACACCAGGACATAAAGCTCTACTGTTTTCACCACATTAGGTGACCTAAGACCAGAGCCCTAGTGCATAAGCCTTGAGCTCTTCCAAAGAGGAACACAATAGCAGGTTGTCTCAATAGGATCAGGTTCCTTATAGAGGGAAGTGACTATTCGCGAATTCATTCCGAAAGGGAAACGAGCTTTTCAGTAGGGTTCTCCTTCTTCTTAAGATAGATGGCGTAGATTATACTAAGAGGTACACTCGAGCATGACTGACACATAGGTGGGGTTGTCCAATCCTAGCTTCACTGTGATAGCATCATACGAGGAGAAGGATGGGTAAGTATCGAGTGACCTTAATCCGCTAGGGACTCCATTTCAGTGAATATTCGGAGAGATAGCTCAATTTCGGAGCGGAAGGGATCCTAGCAGTTTCCCAGACCACCATAGAGTTACCATAGGTGAAGTTAAAGAGGATACACTAGATTACATACAGCAAGAAAATCCATCATCCCCAAAAAAGTCTTTTCAAAGAGAAAAATAACAACCAAAAAAAAAAAAAAAGCTGGGGTGATGGTGGCTGCACACCTTTAATCTGCACTTCCCTCCGTCTTTAATCCTAGCACTTGGGATGCAGAGGCAGAGTGTTCTATTGTGAGTTCAAGGGCAGGCCTGGTCTTAAAGAAGAGTGAGGTCGCAAGCCCATAGCTGGGGCATCAGGGAGACCCTGTATGACACAGGACAACAAGACAAATAAAGAATAAAATATCAACCAGCACAATCATTCGCGAGTATCTTGAAGAAGCAACGATTTAATTCAACGCTTGGTCCTGCCGTTAAAGAGACATGACCAATGGCATCTTACTTCATACATCGGTACCTCGCTCCAAGATAAAGATAACTCCCTGTCAAATACGCTCCCTACCATCATGGGCTCCAGTCGAGTTTGAATGCTGCTAGTTGTTATCTAAGAGTATGTTTCGACGTGAGAAACCAGAAAGAAGAAGAAACACATATATAGCTTGAGTATGACCAAGTGCATTCCCGTAGTATGGAAGAAGTGCAGAATAGGTCTTTAAAGTTTGTTTTTTCGCCCAATTAAGACTCACATTTATAACTCGGTTGTGGAGCGGGCATGAGTGGCATCATTGAGCCGCGGCTATGGTAACCCTAGCTTACTTGAGCGAGGCAGAGCCAGGCGATCTCCTTCTGTGAGTTCTAAGGCCATCCTGGCTGCTATTCGGTATGTGTTAGTTACCTTTGTGCACGCTGCAAGAGGCTAACAGGAGACTACTCGCTACTCGTAACACACAAAAAAAAGAGAAAACCTACTTTGGTGTATGCTTATCATGGTAATTCCAGCACTGAAGAGGCGCAAGGAGTTGAGGATGAGTTCAAGGCAGTAAGGGGCAAAGATCCCGGCGCAGAGCCCAGTTCTTCTTGTCTCTCTCTCTCTCTCTCTCTCTCTCTCTCTCTCACACACACACACACACATACATACATACACATACAAACAAAAACAAAAAAAAAAACTACCTAACAATAAGTAAATAGAAGATCAGTAAGATCACTCTTTAAAGAAATCCTATGGTGTATCTTTCATATTTTGTGCTGAGTGCGGTGGTTGTATGTAATTATAGCACTTGGGAGGAAAGAGGAACAAACAAACAAACAAACAACAACAAAAAAACATGTACACACCCTTAATCCCAGCACTTGGGAGGCAGAGGCAGGTATATCTCCGTGAGTGACTTACCTAGTGAGTTCCAGGCCCACCAGGGCTGCACAATGAGACCTTAAAAAAAGTGATTTAAATAATAAGTATTCTCTACTTATTAATAATTTTTATAATTACTGCAAAAGATCATCATGGGAAAATGGTATTTTCTTAAAATGAGTGACTGTCAGGAAGTTAAACCTGTCTGTCAGTATTCATTATTCCTAACGAATGAGTATATACATTTTGTCTGACATCTCCTACTAAAATCTAGGATCAGTCCTGTATGATGTAATAAATTAGTGCCCAGGACCCAACAGGTAGACATTTAGTTGAATAAATAAATAAAGAGGTTGTGAAAATGAGTTTGTAACTTATTTTTTGGTATTTTTGAGGCAGGGTCTCCCTTTTAGTACCAGCTGTCCTGGAGCTCACTCTGTAGACCAGGCTGGCCTTGAACCCACAGAGATCCACCCACCTCTACCTCCAAAGTGCTGGGATTAAAGGCACGTGACACCACGCCTGGCTTGAATTTGTAACATATACTTTTTATTGAGACAGTGCCTCATGTAGCCCAGACTAGACTTAAACTCACTATGTAGCCCAGGACTGATTTTAAGCTTCTGATCTTCCTGACTCTACCTCTTGATTACAGGCATGTGCCACCATGTCATGATTCGTGGTGCTGGGCATTGTATCCAGGGCTTTGCACATGCTAGACAAGCACTCTACCAAATGAACTACAGCTCCAGCCCTTTCATGCACTGTCCCTTAGTATCTATCTTTTTTTTTTTATCAGCATCTGAATCTAGTGAATATGTTAGAGTGATATAAGTGTATTAAATATACAAAAATATGTTTTTCTTCAAAAACTTAAGAATTGCTTTTTAAATTTTTACTAGGTGTTATGTGTTATGTGTGTCTATGTGAGTGTATGCCACATGTGTGCATATCAATGGAGGCCAGAAGAGGACAATGGACCCAGGAGTTACAGGCAGTAACTACCTGGTTAACTACCCAAGTGTGTACTAGAAAGCAAACTCTGGAAGAGCAGCAAGCGCTCTTAATGACCAAGCCATCTCCCCAGCCCCTGCTTTGCTTTTATTTATGAGGTGCTAAGAATGCAATTCAGGGTCTCTCTCCTGCTAAGGAAGCAGCACTCTACCAGTGAACTGGGTCTCCAGCAGCAAACATTCCACCACTGAGATATACCACCACCAGCTCCTTCAATTTTTTTTTATTATTATGCCAACCAGCAAATAAGTAAAAAGCTAAAGAAATTGCAGGGCGTGGTGGTGCATGCCTTTAATCCCGGCACTTGGGAGGCAGAGGCAGGCGGATCTCTGTGGGTTCAAGGCCAGCTTGGTCTACAGAGTGAGCTCCAGGCCAGCTGGGACTAAAGGGAGACGTTGTCTCAAAAATACAAAAAAAAAAAAAAAAAAAAAAAAAAAAAAAAGCTAAAGAAATTGATAACAAAATTTGGGGGCTTTGGATTACAGAGCTAGTGTCTCCTGTGTAATTTGGGTTATCAAGCATCAAACAACAGAAAGAACTTAAGTCATAAAACACCTTAAAAAATCAATGGCCTTTCTTTACACCAACAACAAGCAGACTTGGAGGAAAGAATTGCAAAGGAGACTCTTCCCACTCACAATAGCCTCAAAAACAATTAAAATACCTTAGGACAAACCTAACCAAAGGCACCAAGACCTCTACACCCCCAAAAAATTTTTAAACTTTAATAGAAAGAAATTGAAGAAGCATTACATGAATGATTGAGATTGAAAGACCTCCCATGCTCAATGGATTGGGAACTAACATTGTAAAAAGGTCCATTTTACCGAAACTCTTGTATAGATTTACGCAATCCCAACCAAAATCCCCAAGAGTTTCTTTCACAGGCTTGGGGGAAACAAACGTTTTTCTTAATTCATTGTGGAAAAACAAAAGACCCTGAATAGCCCAAACAACTCCGAGGGAAAGAGCTACATAGGGGGATCCCTATACCAGACTTCAAACTATAATACAGGCTATAGTCATAAAAACAACCTGGTACTTGGGCCACAAAACAGACCTGTTGACCAATGGAACGAAAACCGAAGATCGAAACTCTAGCACATACAATTTCAGCCATCTTATATTTTGACAAGGGGGCCAAGAAGCCCACAATGGAGAAAAGACAGCATCTTCAGCAAGTGGTGTTGGCAAAACTGGGATCACCACTTGTTAAAGAATTGAAATTAAAACACCTACTCTCGCCCTGTACAAAAGTGAACTCCAGATGGTTCAAAGAACTCAGAATGAAACTCAAAACTCTGA
>VZQC01005131.1:527468-545185 GCA_009823505.1 Rhizomys pruinosus | reverse complement strand
AAAAAAAAAAAAAAGAAAAGAAAAGGAAAGGAAAGGAAAGGAAAGGGAAAGGGAAAGGGAAAGGGAAAAAAAAGAAAAGAAAAGAAAACAGAAGAGAAGAGAAGAGAAGAGAAGAGAGGAGAGGAGAGAAAAGAAAAGAAAAGAAAAGAAAAGAAAAGAAAAGAAAAGAAAAGAAAAGAAAAGAAAAGAAAAGAAAAGAAAAGAAAAGAAAAGGGAAACAACAACTATTACTCTCCTATGACATGGGAGATAAGGATCAAGTGGTATTTACAGCTTGAGACCTCAGTGGGTAGTTCTGGAAAGAGCATCCCAGGACAAAAGAAAAGCAAGCAAAGGCCTGAGGGTGAAAATGAGCAGTGAACATAGTGAGCGAGGGACAAATGGGACCGACTGAAGTCACAGGTGTGGGCAGAACCTAGACTGCAGTTTCACATGCCAGGGGATTTTACTCCAGGGGCAATGGGAAGCCCCATGATTTGCATCTTAATAGTTGGGGAAATGGAGGGACTGCTAGGAGGTGACCTCAGCAACAGGCAAGAAAGGGTGCTGAATTTTACTAAATGCCAGGAGTGGAGCCAGGAAAACAAAACTTCACTCTAGATGCATTTTAGAGATGAACTGAGTGGATGTGGAGGGACAGCAAACAAAAAAGAACAAAGGTAGATCTTGGGCTTCTGGATTGAGCCATTAGATGGATAGCAGAGCCATCTACAAAGAGATCCAAATTACCGAGATTTCTCCTGTGTGCTCACACTACTTAAGGGTTACTTACCAAAGACATTCCAATGGTCAAACCCAATGGATCTGGATCCCATTTCATCTCTAACTGGTATTAACCACTTTCTCTTTAACACTTCATTCTCTTTTGATTTCTAAAATATCGAGCTTCCATGATGTGCTCTTACTCAGATTCCATTTCTCTCAGGCTTCTCCCCTTGGGGTCTTCTCCCATCATGACCTCATTCAAGCAATCCAAGCTCCTTAATTTAAGCCTTCCCCAAATCTGTATTTCCAATCAGAACTTCTTCCTCATTTCCACAATCTCCATTTGGATGACTTTCTGAGCATCTCAAACTCAACATCTCCAGGGGGGATGTCTCACCAGCATCTCAAACTCAACAAAGCCCAATACACTTCTATCATCTTCTTGCCCCAACACTATTCTCCTATCTTCTATCTCATATCCTTCATCTGCGAAAAGCTCTACCTTCCAACTGAACTATTTCCCAAGCTCCAAATTCATGCATCTTATCTATTTCCTCTTTTAAGCCTATATCAAATCAGTTTCCAAATCAAATCTACTTGCTTACTAGTTTATAAGTGTCTCTCACAATTTCCCATTGCCTTCACTGAGGACTGCATCATCCTCCCCTGTGTTATCATAACTGCCCTCTGGCTTCTCTGGTCTCATAGCTGGCCACTCTATAGCCACCCTTCATTGGATTTAAGAATGACAGACAGCACAGGGTTTTGACACTTGTCCAGTTGAAAAAAGGTTGTGTAGCTGTGTCATGTATATACCTTTTTGTGTCAAAAGGGCATTTAAAATTCAATTAGGATAAATAAAGGTGGCACTTTTCCCATTTAAAAAAAAAAGTGACAGACAAAGCCTTTGGTGAGTTGGTACCTCTGGCTGGCTCTCGTGCCTTACCACCCACCATTCATTCCTCTTTTGAACTCCCAACCTCCCACCACAATGAATGAGTAAAGGGTTAATTCATAACTCTGTATGTATAGTTCTTCCTCTGATGCCTACTTAGTTTCAACATCTCTTCATGCATCTGAGATGCCTCCTTCAAGTTCCACTGCACACCTATAGCATGGAAACAATGGGCTGGAGATGTAGCTCTACTACTAAGATAGTAACTGTTATAGTTTCTCTCACAAACTAACTTACTTGAAGACTGAAATTCTTCTTCTGTAACCCACGTGGCAGAAATAAATCTATTTTAAAAAGATACTTGTTTGTAGCCGGGCGTGGTGGCGCACGCCTTTAATCCTAGCACTTAGGAGGCAGAGGCAGGCGGATCTTTGTGAGTTCAAGGCCAGCCTGGTCTACAGAGTGAGTTCCAGGACAGCTGGGGCTACAGGGAGACCCTGTCTCGAAAAGACCAAAAAAAAAGATACTTGTGCCCCTCAGTCTATCAGACTACTGAAATAATGGATCCCAAGATATTGGAATTCCTTCTCCCTGCCAATCTCATGCTAGGGGAAAGGAAAAGGCTGGAGCCTGAACCAGCGAGAGGGGATCCTGCCTGCCAGAGAGTTCACAGTGCTGACAGCCTGGTGGATCACTTTGCTGGAGTGACTGGAATCCAGACAAGGAGGGGTCAGTGATAAGTGGGACCATCTCTTGATCCAAACTGCTTTACCCTCTATTTAGGTTTTAACCTCTTCAGGACCCTGAAGACAGACTGGAGGGGGGAGTCACTTGATCTCTTTGTCCCTCTTCCCAATGTAGCCACTCTAAGTTGCCATTTTCTGGGTTTTATTATTAATTTGGCTAGTTTAAAAAAGTTTTTTTTTTAATGTGTAAAAGTTTATTACTTTCATGTATGTTAAGTGCACATGTACTGGATTCCCTGGAACTGGAGTTATGGACAGATTGTCAGCTGCCATGTGGGTCCAACCCAGGACCTCAGTAAGAGCAGCCAATGCTCTTAACCACTGAGCCATCTCTCCAAGGCCCTAATTTGGCTGTTTTAATTGACTTCTGGAGGATGGGCAGCCTAAGCCTGGCATCTTAGGGAGCAGATAGTGACCCCAAGTTCCATAATATTTTCTTGAGTAAATTAGGTACTTAATCCTTAAAAGGGGGCCAAATAGATACTTGGTAGGTACCTGTAGTCCCAACTACTTGAGAGGCCAAGGGAGGAGTGCTTGAGTCCAGGAGTTTAAGGTCAACCTAAGCAATACAGTGAGAAGCAATTTCAAAGGCAGTGTGATGGGGCATACCTGTAATCTAATACTTGGGAGGCTGAGGCAGGAATGTACCAAGTTCAAGGCCAGCCTGCATGCACTACACAGTGAGACTCAAAGATGAACCCTTAAACCCTTATGTATAATACCCACAAATCAGCATTCACCTTTTTAAAAATGTATTTATTTACTTGTTTGTTTTAGTTAAGTTACAGCTTGTAGTTCAGGTTGGCCTCAGATTCATGAAAATACTCCTGTCTCAGCCTCTTGAGTGTTGGGATAATAGGTGTGGGCCACCATGTCTAGCTTCCAAAAAAGACCGTTTTGTTTTGTTTTATTTTGTTTTGTTTCTGGTCTTTTTGAGACAGGGTCTCCCTGTTGCCCCAGCTGTCCTAAAACTCACTATGTAGACCAGGCTGGCCTTGAACTCACAGAGATCCACCCCTCTCCCTCCCGAGTGCTGGGATTAAAGGCATGCGCCACCACACCTGGCTTTGGTTTAGTTCTTTATTCTAGAACTGGTAACATCTCACGCCATAAGATGAAAATTCCCTGCTTTTTTTTTTTTTTTTTTTTTTTTGAGATAGGGTCTCCCTGTATCCACAGTTGTTCTGGAACGCTCCAGCTAGACCAGGCTGGCCTTGAACTCACAGAGATCCACCTGCCTCTGCTTCCCAAGTGCTAGGACTTAGGTATGGACCACCAAGCCCAGCTACTTTTACTTTTAATACCATGAATTTAATTAAGATCACTGACTGTTTTGCCCTCAACTGCAATGTCTGATATGTGTATCACACACAATTCTCCACACAAGATTTTTTGATAAACCTTAGTTTGGGGCTATTTTGTGCTTGTTTGCTTAAATACAACTACACCAACACAAAAACATACACCTTTTCCTCTTCCTTAGAAACAGGAAAACACAGACCAGATCCTGTCTTATATACACAAAGGGTACCTTTATCTGCCCACCTCACCAGGGTGAGGGTGTGTTCACATTTACACTACATAGCTGCTAGTTTTTATGGAAGTTGGTAACCACCAGAACTTCACCTACTTTTCTGGTTCCAAAGATATGTTAAGAACTTTTTCACGAAAAAAATTATCGAGTAATGTCGGGCATTCAACAAATGACATTTTACTCAACAAAAGAAATAAAATGGAAGAATCCGTGTTTTCCTAGGAGTTGGCTCTCTTTGTAACCACTACTTAACCAAATTCTGAGACAGCAACAAGTCCCTCTTTTTGAACAACATACACAAAAGTCCTGCCGCAGACAGATAAACATTAAATCACTCATCCAATTCATGTAAACTGAACCTGAGGTTTTACCCAAAAATTGAGTCAGGATATTTGGAAACGGAGGAATAGCTTTTTACAAAATCGAAGTAAAAACATGCTTTGTAAATGTTCTATGCCTTGTCAAATTTTGGTGCCTGTGCTTGGAATTATTATGGATTTCAGTAAATTCTTTTAAGCAAGGTCATCCTGGTATTCCTACTCTCGACATTCTAATCCGGAATAACTTGAATTTCTCCGTGCTTTTCAGACCCCAGAGGTGGGACAAACGGAAGTCTATGATGATTCTTCTATTCCCTAGGGTTAAGGAGACTTGGGCGCACTCGAAGTAGATCTTGCCAGGTGAGGGAAAACATCGGCTTAAACAAGGAAATAAACCAACAAAGGCCGCATAGATGGAAAAACCTGCAACCTTCCGCCACCTCCCCAAGGTGGAGAGCCAGAATCGGGGATCCCTGGAGGACATAGGCGGTCCAGAACCATCCAGAAAGGGCCGCAGGAACCCGGCGAGCGAGCTCCCGCACAGCCCCCACCCGGGACGCCGCAAGGTGGGAAGCCCTCCCCCCTCCTCCGCGCTCCGGGATCCGAAGAAAGGCTCGACGGCTCTCGGGCCGCGCTTCCCAAGCGGCGCGTCCCGGCCCGGAGCGCGCAGGCCGCCCCCCCCCCCCCCCCCGTCCAGGCGCCCCGAGCGCGCGCATAGCCGCGGAAGCCCCAGCCCGCCTCGACCCGAGCCCCGGCCCCAGCCCTGGCCCCGGCATCACTCACACAGCCCTAAAGCCGCCACCAGCACCGACCACAGCCAGCGCTTGCTGGCAGAAGCCGCTATCACGGCTGCGGCTCCGGCGGCCGCTGCCATGTCCTCCAGGCGCGCTGCTTGGCCCGAGTCCCCGCTGCGGTCGGCTCGCCTAGCCTCAGCGCCCACGGCTCCAGACTCGCGGCTACCGGTGCGATGGCACCTCCACGCCGCTGCTCCCCGCTTGCGGCCCCAGCGGCCGCCAGCCAGCCCTCCTCCCAGCTCCATCCCCCTGCGCCCGCCCCGTTACCCGCTCATTGGCCTGCGTGTCACCATGTGGAGGACACCATTGGGCCATCCTCCTGTCCGTCAGCCCCTCCCGCCGAGGCCCCGCCTCCTCAGTCCCACCCTTAGTGGGTCGGCGCTGCAGGCCTGGGGCTGGTGCGGCTGCAGCCCTCAGTCTGCCTGCGTGGCTGGCCGCGGGTCTTCCTCGGCCGCTCCAGGCTGTGCTCCTCCCTCGCAGACCAGCCTCACATCTCTGGGCATTGTCCTCGCCGCCGCCTTTCCCTAGCCCTGCCCTGCCCTCACCTCTGGTTCGGCTCTGCTCACCTAAAGAACAGCAGCTCATGGCGGGGAGGGGGTGCGGAGAGTGCGATGAGGACAGACTAATATTTAGATGTCCAGACAGAACCACCTTCTGTGCCCAAGGTCTGCCCTTTGCCGAACTGGATCTTTCATGCTGTAACCTGAGACGTCTCCATCTTGCCCTGACCTTTTTGGAGACCCTCTTTGGCCCACAAACGACAGGTCAGGACAAGGAATTGAACCCCTTCCTGCCACCTAAATCACCGATTAATGTATTTATTGTTAGTTTAGCATGTTGCTGTCCCCTCTGTGTATCAAAGAAAAGTTAGGACGGGGAAGTTTGTCACCTTGATTCTGATTGCCTTTGCCGACTGACCAGGGCCTGTCGCACCCATCGGCTGCCCAACAAATCCGGAAGAATGGAAGGATCCTGAGAATGAATGGCCTCTGAAAAATGAGAATGAAGGAACAATCCAAATGGGAATCTGGGGGAGGAACACAGATTAAACAGGAACAAGACTTGTGGAGACGAAGTATGTTGACAGAATTGCAACTGCAAGCTTTCTATTCAGGTGTCTTTCCTGATAGGCTGGTTACTAGTAGAGCAAACTCCTAATTACCCTGTAGTTAGAGAGAACTAGAAAAGCCTATCAGAATTATTTTGCTTCTCAGCAGGTCCTTCCAGTACAAATGCACAAACCCTGTGTATGCATTAACTGAACTAGAATTTACTCTCAAGAAGCACTTAGAGCCGAGCTAGGTGGTGCACGCCTTTAATCCTAGCACTCGAGAGGCAGAGGCAGAGGCAGGCGATCTTTGTGAGTTCAAGGCCAGCCTGGTCTACATAGTGAGCTCCAGGACAACTGGGACGAAAGGGAGACCCTGTCTCAAAAACACTCCCCTCATCAATGGTGTTAGATCCCCTGGAACTGGAGTTAAAGGACAGTTGTTAGCTGCCTTGTGGGTGCTGGGAACTGCACCTAGTCCCTTGTAAGAACAGCCAGTGCTCTTACCCTCTGAGCCATTTTTCTTGGTTTTTGAGACATGGTCTTGACCCTGCAACCTAAGCTGGCCTTGAACTGGCTATGTAGAATAGGCTAGCCTCCATCTCACAGAGATCCTCTTGGCTCTGCCTCCTGAGTGGTAGTATTAAAGATATGGGCCACCATGCCCAGCTAGTACTGATATTTTAGAGTTCTGAGCTGCCTTTATTCTGTAGATGGTGGAGAGGGGCAGGGAACCATGCTCAGATCTGTAGAGAAGAGAGCAGGACATAGGGTATCAAAGTATCAAAGCATCCTATAAATGGATACAAAGTACCATTAAAAACAGCCTCGCTGGGCTGGAGAGATGGCCTAGCGGTAGGGGAGCATTGGCTGCTCTTTCAGAGGACCCAGGTTCGATCCCCAACACTCACACGGTGGCTGAGAACCATCTTTGGCTCCAGTTCCAGGGGAGTCTGACACCGTCTTCTGACCTAGGAGGCATTGCACGACACCAGTGCACAACCTACATGCGGACAGTACATTCATACACATAGAAAGAAAAAAAAAAAAACAGCCTTAGCCAGGCATGGTGGAGCATGCCTTTAATCCCAGCACTCAGGAGGCAGAGGCAGGCGGACCTCTGTGAGTTCAAGGCCATCCTAGTCTACATAGCGAGCTCCAGGCCAGCTGAGACTAAAGGGAGACCCTGTCTCAAAAATACCAAAACAAAATAAAACAAAAAACAGTCTCATGTCTGCCCTGTCGATCTTGTCTCTAAAATCTATTTCCACAGTATTTTTTTTATCTGCACCCCTTCTCAGTAAGCACCACAGTCCACAGTTACCATCATGACCATCCACCTGAACCTTATCAGCCAAGAGGCGCTATTCTCTGACATCTGCCTGAACCAGGAGATTATGGACCTGCTGTGCCTCAAGGTAGAGGGCCAACTAGTCAATAGGTCAGAGGGCTGCAGTCCATGACTCATTCACTGATGGTATTGGGTGACATAGCTAAACACTGTAATGACCCACATGGATATTGTCGTGAACCATCACAGGAAACCAGCTTCACAAAAGAAACCTAAAAGAAGTACATCAAAGATCTCTTTAAATCATTCAAAGGCAAACTTGAACAAAAACAACAAAAAAGATTAAAGCCCTTTGTGGCCAGGACTGTGGAACAAATGAAGCACATTTTGCCAGTTCCAGTAACTACCAGGTTTTTACTGATGAAACATGAATCCAGATGGCATGGCTGCTCTCCTGGACCACCCGAGGATGTTGTGGCTCCAGACTGGATTTTCCCTCAGGATGATTTAGAAATGGAAAACATGCTCACAAGTTGGGCAGTTTCTTTGCTCTGTCATGTGTCACCATAGCTTGTCATCCGTACAATGCCAGGACCTAAGATAAATGAGACAGATGACATTTTGAGTTCTTTTACATTGACCATGATTTATTTGGAGTGGAAGTATTATCTTTTCATTTCTGCTATTTTGTTTTGTTTTGGTTTAATTGTGAGAAAGGGTCTCACTATGTAGCCCCAGCTCCCCTGGAATTCAATATGGAAACCAGGTTGGCCTCAAACTCACAGAGATCTACCTGCCTTGCCTCCACCTCCCAAGTGCTGGATTGAAGGTGCACACCACCAATACCCAGCATGAAGAATTGTTTTTGTTTTGTTGGGGGGGAAGGCTCTTTGTTGTTGTTGTTGTTGTTGTTTGTTTGTTTCGTATGATTGAGACAGGGTCTCCCTGGTAGCCCCAGCTGGCCTGGAGCTCACTATGTAGACCGGGCTGGCCTTGAACTCACAAAGATCCGCCTGCCTCTGTCTCCCGAATGCTGGGATTAAAAGCATGCACCAGAGGGGTGGAGAGATGGCCTAGCGGTTAAGAGCACCTACTGCTCTTACAGAGTACCAGGGTTCGATCCCCAGCACCCACATGGCAGCTGAGAACCGTCTGAAACTCCAATTCCAGGGGAACTCCAGTTCCAGGGGAATCCAACGCCCTCTCCTGACCTCCGCAGCATTGCACGTCGTGGGTGCACAAACCTGCATGCAGACAATACCATTCATACACATAAAAAAAAAAAAAAAAAAAGAAAAAAAAGAAAAAGGTTTTTTTGTTGGGATTGGCCTAGCGGGTTAAGAGCGATGAACTGCTCTTACAGAGGACCCGGTTCGATCCCCAGCTCCCCACATAGTGGCTGAGAACCGTTCTTTAACTCCAGTTCCCATGGGAAATCTGACACCCTTCTTCTGACCTCCGCAGGCATGCATGACATGGGTGCACCAACCTCACATGCCAGGCAATTCACTCATACACATATGAACAATAAATTTAAAAATTTTATTTGATTTAAAAAAAATAAAAAAATAAATTTGATTCTTTGTAATTCACTATGTAGACCAGGCTGGCCTTGAACTCACGGAGATCTGCCTCCTTCTACCTCCCAAATACTGGGATTAAAGGCATGCACACCATACCCAGCTGCCAAATTTGATCCTTAATGGGTGATCAACCAATAGACTCAAAGATGAGGCGGTATGAGATGCTCAGTGTATATCAGAAGTACATTCCCTAGCCGGGCGTCGGTGCACCATGCCTTTAATCCTAAGCCTTGGGGCCGGCAGAGGCAGGATGACTCTTGAGTTCAAGCCAGCCTGGTCTACAGGATGAGTTCCAGGGCAGGCTGGGGGCACAGGAGATCCTGTGCTGTCTCGAAAAGAAGACAAAAAAAAAAAAAAAAAAAAAAAAAGAGTATTCCCTGCCAAAGTTTCCTTGTCTCTGGGACCCAAGTGCTAGAGGGGTTATTCAATTCTGCAAGACTTTTTTTTTGCTTTTGGTCTTTTCCAACAGGGTTTTTTTTTTTCGTAGCCCCAGCTGGTCCTGGAACTCACTCTGTAGACAGGCTGGCCTTTGAACTCACAAAGATCCACCTGTCTCTTGCCTCCCAAGTGCTTAATAAACGGCGTGTCAACCCACGCCGGTTTACTTCTGCACTTTTCCTGTGAACCTCCATATGTCCACATGGTTGGCACCATTGCTGTAGCCACACTAAACATGCAACACACACACACACCACACACACACACTCACTACACACGACACACTTCATATCAATATACAAGGGTTAATAAAAAAAAGGCGGTGCGTATGGGTGTACATGCATTTAATCCCAGCATTTTGGAGGCAGAGGGTGGCAGATCTCTGTGAGTTCAAGGCCAGCCTTGTATACATAATATGTTCCAAGCCAGTTAGGGCTAGATAATGAGACCCTGTCTCAAAAAAAAAAAAAAAAATCCCAAGCCATCCCAAGGAAGAAGTGCCTAAGAAAAACTAGCATCATTAACTGTCTGTGGAGGGAGGAGTCTTAATCTAGAAGAGGTCTTTTTGCTAGAAAACTTTGAAAATCTGAAAATTAGTGTTTTAATTTTTCCTTTGGCCAGAGACAGCAAATTAGGGAAAACAGGTATGCAGATGTGCTTAGGGAGGTGTCAGTACTGGTGGGGTCAGAGCATGACTGAACGCTGCTACCCCTCCAGCCTGAAGACTTAAGCTTTTACAAACCTTGACTCAGGTAAAACAGGTCTTTGGTTTCACCACAGCAAAGAATTTCAGGATGCTCTTGAATGAGGTATGAGTTATGGACTGGAAAGATAGGACCAGAGTTCCAGTCCCAGCACCCACAACAGGTAGCTCACAACTGTCTGTAACCCCAACTCCAGGGGAAATCCAATAGCTCTGGTATCTATGAACACCTACACTCATGTGTACCCACACACAGACACAAACACATACACATAATTAAAAAGAAATCTTTAGGGCTGGAGAGATAGCCTAGCAGTTAAGAGCACCAACTGCTCTTGCAGAGGACCTGGGTTCGATCCCCAGCACCCACATGGTGGCTGAGAACCCTCTGAAACTCCAATTCCAGGAGAACTCCAGTTACAGGGGAATCCGAGACCCTCTTCTGACCTCCGTGGCATTGCACGACACAGGTGCACAGACCTGCATGCAGACGGTTCATTCATACACATACAAAAATAAATAAAATAAAAAAAAATTTTTAAAGAAATCTTTAAATAAAAAATAACAGCCAAACTAGGGCTGGAGAGATTGCTCAGTGGTTAAGAGCACTGACTATTTTTGCAGAGGACCCAGGTTCAGTGCCCAGCACAACACCCACACAGCTGCTAACAATGGTGTATAACTCTAGTTCCAGGGATCCAATGCCCTCTTCTGACCTCTGCAGGAATTGCAGGACACAGGTACACTTACTACATGCAGACAGTACATGCATACACATAAAATTAAAAAATAAAGTTTTTAAAAAACAAAAACAAAACCAAGTTGACAGCCTTATTTGTTTTTAAATTTTATTTATTTTTATTTTATGTGTATGAATGTTATGCCTGCATTGTATGTACGTGCAACCCATGTCATTCAGTGCCTGTGCAGGATGGAAGAGGGTGTTGGAGCCCCTGGAACTGGAGTTACAGACAGTTGTTAGCCACTATGTGGGTGCTGGGATTTGAACCTGGGTCTTCTGCAAGAACAGTCAGTGCTCTTAACCACTCGATCATCTGTTCAGCCCCCAAGAACCTTATTTGTGAAATTCCCAGAAAATGTCTGGGAGAGGAATGAGGCCCAGGGTCATAAACATTCAGGTAGTAAGCCTGGTTCACTGCTGGTTTAACACAAAATAGTACATGTGAGAAATATCATATACATAGTTATATAAATATTTCCTATAGTTGGCAACCTTTATGACTGATGTGCTGGAATTCTTGCTTCTCAGCTGGTGAGAGGCATCCAGCAGATTCTAGGGTGAGGGGTTCTTTTTCCTTTGCATAATGTTTCCTTTCTGTTTTTTTGCAGACAGCTATGTCACTCAGTTTATTCACTGTACCTGGAATAAAATGTTCCTCAAGATTCAGACTCCCTGTGCCTTGCAACCATCCATGCCCTGCTTCACAAGGATCTAATTCTAAGGAAAGGACTTGCTCTAGATAGGGGTCATAGTCCTCCCTTAGTAGCAGCCTGTCCCATACTAAGGCAATTGATTTTTATAAGTCTTATTATTATCAGCTTTGTATATCAGCTTTGTACATCACTGTAATGAGAGATGGATGAGATGCTCTAGAATCTAATGTACGGAGAAAAAGATAAACTCTTGCTGGACATGGTGGAGTACACCTTAAATCTCAGCACTCCGGAGACAGAGGGAGGTGTATCTCTGTGAGTTCAAGGCCAGCCTGGTCTACACATATAGTGAGTTCCAGGACAGCTGTGTCTACAGGGAAACCCTGTCTCAAAACGAACAAACAAACAAAAAAAAGATAAACTCCTTAGTGGGTGTGGTGACTCATACCTGTCATCCCAGGTACTGAGGCAGGCGAGCACTGCTGTGACTTTGAGACCCACCTGAACCACAGTGTGAGACCCCAAAGGAAGACGGATAGATAATAGTTACATTAGTGTGTTCAGGTGGGAAAGGACAGAATAGATTCTAAGCTTGTGCAGACTGAGATTTTTTAAAAATCTGAAGTGATTATATTATTTTACCCAATGTTACATCTTATAATGACTTCATTTAGAGAGAAGCAGAGACTTCCTTGGCATCTGGGGCACATCTTTTTTTCCACTTAGATTTAGGTGAATAAACTGTCCTAGCATCTAGAGCTCATGAACATTTTATAGAATGTTCTCATCTGTTTTGCCTTGAGCTATAAGAATTAAAGACTCAAGTAAGGACACTTCCAAAGAAAATGAACAATGGAGACGTGCTGGTAGAAGTCCGACTCTGTAATTTTCTGGCATCAAACTCTAGGAAGAAAGGTGACAATTCAAGGTCCAGCAGCAGTGTGTGTCCAGGGTTTGCAGAACAAATGAACAGCAAACAAATGAATAAACCAAGGAATGCCGTATAAAATCAATGAGTCTATTTAGGATTATCACACTGTATAAAATCAATGAGTCTATTTAGGATTATCACACTCCCTATTTATCTCCTCAGTTTTCAGGTTTTTGCTAGATTGGTAATTCACAATCAGTGTTCATCAAAGTACCAAAATTTGTATTGATAAGGAATATGGGACAATTTGGTCATTTAGAACTAGTGAATACCAGCTTTGCTGTCATGTCTTGATGAGAAGTATTTGTTTTAATATAGCTAAGAAGCTGTGACTTCTTTAACTAAAGATAACAGACAATCAGGCCACAATTACACAATTCCAGGCCTCCCCAGACACAGAGGCAGGTTTATCTAAAATCTTTGACTTTGTTTGAGGCCAGTGAATTTCAGGATATTCAGGTGAGACCCCGTCATAAAAAAATAAAATAAAATAAAAAATAAATTTTTTTAGAGCTGGGCATGGTGGTGCATGCCTTTAATCCTAGCACTTGGGAGGCAGAGGCAGGCGGATCTCTGTGAGTTCAAGGCCAGCCTGGTTTACAGAGTGAGTTCCAGGACAGCTGGGGCTACAGGGAAAACCTGCCTCAAAAATATTAAAAAAAAAAAAAANAGGGACAATTTTTTTTTTTTTTTCTTTGGTCATTTATTTTAGAACTAGTGAATATTCCTAGCTTTGCTTCCTGTCTTGTATGTAGTGATAGTTCGTTATTTTTTGTTTTAATCTATAGCTAAGAATTGCTGTGACTTTTTATTTATTCTATTAAGATAACAGACAATCGTGTTACACATTTTTCTTATGACACAATCCCAGGTACTCACAGAGACACAGAGGCAGGTTGATATAAAGCTTTGACTTTTGTGGGGAGGGCAAGGCGAATCTATGGCAGGATTGTTTAAGGTGTGTAGATCCCGGAAGAAAAAAATAAAATAATAATAAAAAATAAATTTTTTTAGAGTCGGGCAGGTGGTGCATGCCTTTAATCCTAGTACACTTGGGGAGGCAGAGGCAGGCGGATTCTGTGAGTTCAAGGCCAGCCTGGTGGTTTATAAAACAGGAGTGAGGTCCAGGACAGCTGGGGCTACAGGGAAACCCTGCCTCAAAAAAGGACAAAAAAAAAAAAAAAAAAAAAGAAAAGTCCGGGCTGGAGAGATGGCACCAACTGCTTTTGCAGAGGACCTGGGTTCGATCCCCAGCACCCACATGGCGGCTGAGAACCATCTGTAACTCCAATTCCAGGAGAACTCCAGTTCCAGGGGAATCCAACACCCTCTTCTGACCTCCACGGCATTGCACGACACGGGAGCACAGACCTACATGCAAACAGTACACTCATACACAGAAAAATAAATAAATTAATTAAAAAATAAGAACAGCAATAAAAAGGCATATTATTATTAAAAAAGTAAAAAAAAAAGTCATAGTTATATATCATATATAATTGGTTTTGATATGTTGAAGGATTTTTTTTTTCTTGGCAGGTTAGAGTCTGGGATTTAGCAAAAACCGAAAAACCGAATAGACTTTCCAGCTGAAGATAATAGTTTGAGCAAAAGGTGGGGATTTGAAGAGTAGAACTAAAAACACATGATGTCAAACAATCGACAATTTCCCCATAACTGGAAAGCGTTAAATACTGCGAGGAAAACACTGGAAACTCAGTAAGAGAGTCTGGTATTTACCTCGTGGACACTGTCATATTTACAATTTATTAGCTATGAAGATAAGGCACAATTTGGGTTTTCAAAATAAGAAGCCAGTATTACTTTAGCACAAAAGAAAAAGGAAAATAGAAAACGAATTATAAAACACTAAACCAAAGAAACATAGCACAAAAACAGCCAGTTGGCGGCGCGGTACTAAGTAGTTCCATAGACCTTTATGGGAGTAGAAGAAGTAGCTCCGCCGTGGCTCGTTGGTCTAGGGGTATGATTCTCGCTTAGGGTGCGAGAGGTCCCGGGTTCAAATCCCGGACGAGCCCTGTTTTTGTTCACATTTGAATTTTTGGACAATAGGTGAACAGATACACAAACTATATTAAAGATCCAAATTGCTGCATTCTTTAAAGGCTGAGGTCACACTTATCATTGTTCCGTCCATCATTGGTCGGAACACCGTGGTTCTCCAGTAGTGTGGTTTGCCTGGCCGGTTCTCGGTGGCGCGCGTGTGCCGGGCAGTGGCAGAGCAGAGCGCACGGGCGAGCGGGGTCGCGGACTTCAGAGCGCAGGGCTCGGAACCCAAGACCTGGCAGTCCACCGAGCACGCCCTGCCCACGGG
This sequence comes from Rhizomys pruinosus, assembly GCA_009823505.1. NCBI lineage: Eukaryota > Metazoa > Chordata > Mammalia > Rodentia > Spalacidae > Rhizomys > Rhizomys pruinosus. Next base: position 530,467 of record VZQC01005131.1, on the reverse strand, counting down.
CGGAGAGTTAGGAATCGTGGGTTCCTGCCCCTGTGGTGTGCTCTGTTCGGCGCCCGGCCTTCCTGGGTTCACCTGACCCTTAGCTTCAAAACGAAACAACGGGCAGTGGGGCTAGAAGATCTGAGTCGTTTCGCCTGGGTCTCTGGGTTGTGTGCGAAAAGAGGTCTGATTTGTTTGACGTAGAGAGAGAAAAGGAAGAAAAAGAGGAAAAACAAAATCTGGGCTCGTCCGGGATTTGAACCCGGGACCTCTCGCACCCGAAGCGAGAATCATACCCCTAGACCAACGAGCCGCTCTCTGCAACAGCGCTCCCGGCGTGTCTCTTCAAGGCACGCACTGCGCTTCCCCGCCGCCCCAGCTGGGACCTTCTTCCTCCCGGCAGTTCTCGGGTCCGGAGTCCCTGGCTGCTACCCACCGGGTGGAGCCTGAGCCGTGCGGCCCGGCTGCTCTGAACGCAGGGTGGCCGGAGCGCTCAGACCCCGCTGCGTGCCACCGGTGCCGCCCAAGTCTGGGACTGAGAGCAACGACCAAGTCTCGGAAAGGGGGAGGGAGACGAAATCCCGGAGTACTGAGACTCTAAACACTGAAGCTTGTGATACTCAGCACAACCAGTTAAAGCACGCCGTCCTCCCCTTGTTGCAGAGGAGGTCCAGAGATCTCAAGTCCTTCACTTAAGGAAGTGGGGGCGCCCGTGGGAGCCTGGGGTCTTAGGCTGATCTAGCTCTCTCTCCCCTACACCCCACCCCCACTCTCTCTCTTCCTGGTCTTTGCGACTGGGTTGTAGACTCTCATTTTCAAGGCGTCTTCCGTCTCCTACAATGAATTCAGTGCACATGGAGTCCTTCGCCTGTATCCTGGTCAGACTTCTCCGAGGGTCCAGGTCGTTTGTTGGCCCCCTCACTTTTTTAACCGAAGGCTTCTGTCTGGCACCAACCTCCCTCCTTCTCCCTCCTCTTTATTCTTCTTAAAGCCGCTACTCATCTCTGCATCTCAAGGTCCTCAAAATCAAGGCCTCCTTTAATCCTAGCTCTTGGGAGGCAGAGGCAGGCGGATCTTTGTGAATTCAAGGCCAGCCTGGTCTACATAGCGAATTCCAGCACAGCTGGGGCTACAGGGAGACCCTGTCTCAAAAAGACAAAAAAAAAGGGCAGTTGTGAGTCAGCCACTGTGAACGCTAAGCCATTTCTCTGGCCCCTATCACAAATGTCTTCCTAAGTCAGAGCCAGCATCCTATAGTCTGTGTCCAGGAACATCTTCTCTAAGCACACCTCAGGGTCAGACCTTCCCCAGTGTAACCTTCATGACTGTTGAAAGGCCCCCAAATAAAATGTAGCCTCGGCAATTCAGGGCTCATCTACCTTTACCTTCTTTTCCCAACAAAATTCAAACTGACTTTCTCAAGCACCTTGCCTGTCATAGTTCTCTAGACTTTCCCTCCTGGTCTGCTTCCTTCCTTTAAACTACTGTTTCTTCTTCTGTCATGCTCGAATTCCATGGATAACTGTACAATTAACATCTGTAGACTTCTGCCATAAAGCTCTTTCCTCTGAGTGCCCAGAGGACAGACTCAAGTGCTGTGACCCTCGCCACTCTCCTGATTCTGGAGTCAAGCCGATTTAACCTGACAGTCTCCACACTTATCAAAGACAAAAGAGACATCTGTATTCAGGTGTCTGCTTTGGTAACCTGTGACATGCTAGGCTCCTTGAGATCCACTGCTGTGCAGACATTTACCAATTGCTGTTCCCATGAGTCTGTGTCTGTCAACAAAGACAAGCTGTTTTCATAATTTTTTGTGTGATGGTGAGACAGCATCGCACTACTTACCCTGACTGGCCTATGTTAAGAAATTAGGAGTTTTGGGGCTGGAGAGATAGCCTAGCGGTTAAGAGCACCGACTGCTCTTGCAGAGGACCCGGGATCGATTCCCAGTACCCACATGGTGGCTAAGAACCGTCTTTAACTCCAGTTCCAGGGGAATCCGAGACCCTCTTCTGACCTCCGAGGCATTGCACGACACGGGTGCACAGACCTACATGCAGGCAGTACACTCATACACATACAAAAATAAATAATAAAATAATAAAAAAAAAAAGAAATTAGGAGTTTTAACTCTCTTCCGGGGAAATGTCAAGAGAAAAAGTTGGAGGAGTCCCAGATCTAACAATTTCTAACAGCAGAAGGATAAATTTCAGCCTTGAAAGTCCCAGCTATGCTGAGAAACAACACCCTAGAAATTGGGTAAAAATCCCAACCCTCAATAGTGACTGTGCTGTCTAGGAAAACATATGCCAACATCACCAAACCTTAACCCCAGCACTTAATTACCCCACACCCTCAAACCATAAAAAAATAAAAATAAAAATAAGCTGGGCATGGTTGCACATGCCTTTAATCCTAGCACTTGGGAGGCAGAAGCAGGTAGATCTCTGTGAGTTCAAGGCCAGCCTGGTCTACAGAGTGAGTTCCAGGACAGCTGGGGCTACAGGGAGACCCTGTCTCAAAAATACCAAAAATAAATAAATACACCTGGTCCTTCCTCCTTCAGCTCCATGAAAACTGAGAACAATTGAGTTTTAGTGCCCAGTTTGGAACTACTGGAGGAACTGTTGTCCTCTGTTCAAATATTTTTAATTTAATTTTTAAATTTTTATTTATTATTTTGTATGTATATGAATGTATTGTCTGCATGTAGGTTTGTGCACCCGTGTCATGCAATGCTGCGGAGGTCAGAAGAGGGTGTCGGATTCCCCTGGAACTGGAGTTAAGAACGGTTCTCAGCTGCCATGTGGGTGCTGGAGATTGAACCCAAGGTCCTCTGCAAGAGCAGTCGGTGCTCTTAACTGCTAGGCCATCACTCCAGCCCCCAATTTTATTTACATTTTTATATGTATGAAGGTACTGTCTGCATGTAGGTTTGTGCACCTGTGTCGTGCAATGCTGCGGAGGTCAGAAGAGGGCGTCGGATTCCCCTGGAGCTGGAGTTAGAGATGGTTCTC
>VZQC01005131.1:485607-518713 GCA_009823505.1 Rhizomys pruinosus | reverse complement strand
AAAAAAAAAAAACCAGTTAAAAAAAAAAAAAAAAAAAAAAAAAAAAAAAACTCATTATTACTTTGTGTGTGTGTGTGTGTGTGTGTGTGTGTGTGTGTACACATGTATCTTGGCACTTGTGTGGAGGTCAGAGGACAGACAACCTATGGAAGTTAGTTTTCTTCTACCATGTGGGTCCCAGGGATTGAATTCAGGTCACCAAGCTTGGCAACAGGGGCCTTTACCTGATGAGACATCCCACCAGGCCTGGTCCACTCATTCTTCAAAGCAGAAACAATTGGTAAGTGCGGTAACTGATTTTATAAGTTAACTTTGTCATGAAGGGCCACAATCAGTAATCTGACCTGAGTACCCAGGGCAGAATCCAATCTGCCCCCCTCCCCTATTTGTGTATCCTGGGCTGGGCCAGGACACAGGTGATCCAGCTCTGGTTGAGAAGCTCTCTGGCTGCTGAAGCTTAGGAGGAGATGGCTCAGCAGATAAAGTGTTAGTCATGTCGGCCTAAGGACTTGAGTTTTATCTCCAACTCCCTTCCGCTGGGAAGGCCAAGGAAAGCGATCCCTGGGGGTTTGCTGACCAGCCCCCGTAGCCTAATAGGCAAGCCCTGGGTCCCAATGTGTAATATTGTCTCACAAAAAAGGTAGAAGGCTCCCGAAACAACACCTCCACTTACCACATGCAACAAGAAGAACAACAAAAATAAAATAAATAAAATGGAGAAAAAGTCTTTTGCTTTTGTTTGCTTGATTTTTTTAATTTTAAAAATTTTATTATTTTTGTATGTGTATGAACGTTCTGTCTGCATGTAGGTTTGCGCACCCATGTCGTGCAATGCTGTGGAGGTCAGAAGAGGGCGTCGGATTCCCCTGGAACTGGAGATAAAGATGGTTCTCAGCCGCTATGTGGGTGCTGGGGGGTCGAACCCAGGTCCTCTTCAAGAGCAGTCGGTGCTCTTAACCACTAGGCCATCTCTCCAAGCCCCGAATGATTTTTTTTTTTTTTGAAAACAGGGTGTCATGTAGTTCATGCTATCCTTGATCTCACTGTGTAGCTGAGGTTGGCCTTGAACACCTGTTCCTCCTCACCTCAGTCTTCCAGCTACTGGGAGTACAGGCCATCATTTCCAGCTTCTTTGGCTCTTGTAGTTTTATGTTTCTGATTCTTTCTCACTGTGAGGCATACACTATATTTCTCACCTCCTTTCCCTCCCAGGAATCTCAAAAAAACCACAGTTTTCTGCTATGTTTGACCACAGTAAGACCTCTCTACAACCCCACAGCTCTCCTGAGATTCCACAGGGGACTTGAACAATGGTCTCTTCTCATCATCCCTGTTCTAGCCAGGTCTCACTGGGCTCCACACAAGGCCTGGTCATCTGAGACTGAGAAGGCAGAGAAGTGAGTGTTTCCCCCTGAACTTGTTGTACTTTGCATTTCTTATTTAACATTCTTGGAGAAGAAACTTAAAAAACAATTTATAACAAGATGTGAATGACACAGCAGGCTTAAATATGACCTCTTAGGAGTATTTGCATTTTGGCTGGGAAGGAAGATTGATGCGGTGGATTTTCTGACTAATTATGGTATTTCAGGTATCTGCTCCAGGCCAGGGGAAGTGTTGGAAGGAGATGGTGTTAAAATACTCTTCTTCCCACTTTAAAATAAATCACTCATTTTTCATTAAGTCATTCATTCTTTTATTTTAATTTTTTTGAGAGAGAGCATCTCCCTAAAACCCCGGCTGGCCTAGAAGTCACTATGTAGACCAGGCTGGGATTGAAGATATGTGCTGCCATAGCTAGGTCATTCATTCCTTTCAAACAGTCTCATTATGTAACCTAGGCTGGCCTCAAACTTACTATGTAACTCAGGCTGGCCCTTGTGATTCTCCTGCCTTCCTGTCTTGAGTATTGAGATTACAGGTATACAATATCATATTTGGTTCATGTATTATTATTATTATTTTGGTCTTTTCGAGACAGGGTTTCCCTGTAGCCCCAGCTGTCCTGGAATTTGCTCTGTAGACCAGGCTGGCCTTGAACTCACAAAGATCCACCTGCCTCTGCCTCCCGAGTGCTGGGATTAAAGGTGTGCACCACCACACCTGGCACATCATAGCCTTCTTCTAAACTTGGCAGATCTCTTCAGAGTATTCTCTGGCTTTTTTTTTTTTTTCTTTCCCTTTCTGTAGAAAGGATACAGTTTGAAATTCAAGTTGAACTACAAAGATAATGGAGAATACTCTGGCTCCTCAGCTTGTCACTATGGAAGGATCCATGCTTTCTTTCAAGTCTTTAAGGAAATATGAAAGAAACAAGGTCTTCCTGCCCTAGTTGTGACAATATGTTACCTAAGACACAGACAAGTGTGTGTGTGTGTGTGTGTGTGTGTGTGTGTGTGTGTTTGAAACAATGAAGCCCAGGCTGGTCTCAAACTCTGCAGCCTTCCTTCCTCAGCCTCCTGAGTGCCGGGATTACAGGTATGAATCACGGTGACCAGCTTTGGATGGTATTATTTAAACCCAAATGTCGAATCCTCCCTATAACCCATACAGCAGTCAGTCATGGGTACTTCAGAAAGGGGAACACACATTGCCAGAGGAATACCAACAGGAGGACTCTGTTTTCAACACTGAACAACTCCTGGGAATGGGAAGGGCTAGGAGGGAGGCAAAGATACCTAATGCCATCAAGCATGTTTCTGTGGTGTCACAATGAGAACATTTTAAAACTTTGCTCTTTCTCATCGGCTATGACAATTTAGGGCCTTTATGAGAATAGAGAGCTTGGGTTTCATATCTAGATTCCATGGTTGCTTTTCCATGCCTTTCTCATTGTATAGTTACAACATAAATTCACAATCACCATGCTGTCTGCATGCTGCAGCTGTTAAGTGTAGAAACAATGCAGAGATCTAGAAATAAATCCATGGTTTGGAGGGGAGACATCCTTGCTGACAGATGACAGGTATGTAGGTAGACAGGAGATAGATCTCAAAAATAATCTGACACATATTTCTCTCGAATTCTGTTAAAATCCAAAGTTTATAATATATATGACAATATCAATCTTGAGCAGGTTACAAGTTTGTTACAACTTACAAACGATTTAAAAATAATTTTGAAAAATAATATATCCCACATATTAACACTATGCTGAATTAGAAAAACTATAAATTGGATGAGAAAACTGAGGTACCAACAGTGACTTAAGGCCTTTTTGTTTAGGAGACTGTTTTCTGAAGCCAGGGCTGGGTGTGAGTCTAATGAACTTTCAGAGAAACCACTGCCACAGCAGTCAAATCTGCACAATGAGATACTGAAGTACTCAACTCAGAATAAAGACCAACCCTAAAAATTCAACATTTATTTGGATTAACAATTTTCAGCAGACATGCATGAAAAGAGTCGAGTGTAAACAGAGAAATGCGTAGTCAGATCCGTGTTCTTTGCGAATCTTCCTACACTCTCCAAACAGACTGAAGTCCCCAACTTATCCTCCCGAGCCAAGGGGAAGGACTTAAGGTTTAGATTTGGGAAAGGCTTACTGAGAGCCAGGCACAGTGGTTCACATTTATAATCTAGATGCAGAGGCAGAAGGATTATGAATTCAAGACCAGCCTGGACACATGGCCTGAGGCTACATGGCCAGACCTGTCTCAAAAAAAAAACCACAAAAAACCAAAAAACAAAACAAAGCAAAAAAAAAAAAAAACCCCAAAACAACAACAACAAAAACCCTCAAAAAAAAAAAAACAATAAAAAATAAAAGCTTTCCAGAGAAGCAAGGAAGGATGCTCTTAAAAGTTTGGCTGCACTCCGGGTACTCAGGGCATCTTCCGGAGGACGTCAATCCATGTTCACCTGTAACCTTGTTGGGGCGTACAATCCATTCTTTCAGCATGAATCAGAGCACTGACACTGCTTAAAATTCACAGTTGTGCCTTGAGGACTAGGAAATGAAGCAAAGAGCAAGAATGTATGAGCATCCTGCTTCTCCATGGGATTTCCTGCACCATCTCCTGGGGGCAATAGGATGCAGTGAGATGGACCAGCTATCTCCATTCATAGTCATTAATCAAAAGACAACATAACAGGAACAGCTTCTGTCCTTAAAACAGATAAGTACATTTAAAATATGTTCTTATAAGTATCTCTTAGAATTCAATGTTTTCAAAATTGTTACCCATTTCCCATTAGGAGCAAGCTGAAAGATTGCTTTTAGAATCTTTGAAAAAAGATTATATTTTTATGTGTGAGTGTTTGCCTGTATGTATGTATGTATGTATGTATGTGCACTACATGTGTGCCTGGTACCTGAAGAGGCCAGGAGTTGGATTCCCTGGTACTGGAGTTTCAGACAGTTATGAGCCACCATGTAGGTGCTGGGAACTGAACCCAGGTCCTCTGTAAGAGTAGTCAGTGCTCTTAACTGGGTCAGCTGTTCCTTCAGCTCCTGTCTTTAGGGTTTTGATATGATTTAAAATCTTCTATAACTTAGAGGTTTTCTATTTCCTACAGGAATATTTTCTTTTGTTTTTGTCCACCTAAAATTAGTTTTAAGTTGCGTCTGAGAAAAAAAAAACTTTAGAACAATAAAAAGGCTATACAGAGGCGACATCTAGTAAGTTCAACCAGAGCTTAGTTGGGAGGTCAGTTGCAGAAAGAAGTGGGGGTGGACAGTATTCAGCCCCTCCCAACAAGATGACCAGTATTCTTGGGGAGTCATCAGCACAGTAAATCACTTTAAATAAGTTTTGGTTTTGAGTCACGTCTATCAAATGACAAAAACTCGAGTTGATGAGCATCTGGTGCCCTTGGCTCCCATCTCCGACGAGGAAACCTTTGGCATGAGTCTGGGGAAACATCTACTCTGGGGCTTCATGTGCTGCTGCTACTGATTTTGTTGCCACTTCCAAGGAGACATCTCCAGCGGCTTCATCACTGGCACTGGGAACTCATCACATTCTAGTATCCTCAATGGGAGTGTCACCCTGTGAACAGGAAAGAGGATTGGAAGGTAAAAATAATAAAGTAGGAATGAATTATTATGCAATGTGCTTGGCTTTTTTTTTTTTTTTTTGAGACAAGATCTCCTTGTAGCACAGAGCAGGCTGGCCTTGAACTCACAGAGATCTACCTGCCTCTGCCTCTCAAGTGCTGGGATCAAAGGCGTGCACCACTACACCCCGCAGCCTGACATATTGTTTCAAGTACCATTAAGACAAAAACAATATGACTTATACCCTCAATTAACTCTGCTACAGGTGAGACAATTAAAGCACAGAGACTGGAAAAGTGACTTCCCCAGGGTCATATAGCTAGCAAGTGGTTGAATTGGGACTGAAAACACATGGACCAGAGCTTCAGCCCTTGACTAGAGTGGCTTGCACTTTCCCTGCTGCCTCATTTCATTCTATTCAATTCCACCTTTTTGAAATACCACTTAAGATTTTTGGCAACATAAACATGCAAAAGAACAGAAAGAGTTAAAAAAAAAACAACCCACAAACAGTATCTGGGCTGGGATGTAGGTCAAAGGTATAGTATTTGCCAGGCATAAATGAGGTCCCGAGTTTGATCTCCAGCACTGCAAAAGTAAATAAATATGTAAATAAATAAATATCTGATACTTAGAGTAAAAGCGTCATCAGTTCCCCCTGCGCCAGGAGCTACACTGGACCACAGGCCTTATTTTGTTTTCTTTTTTCTTTTTTTTTTCTTTTGTATGTGTATGAATGTACTGTCTGCATGCAGGCTTGTGCACCCGTGTCGTGCAGTGCCGCGGAGGTCAGAAGAGGGTCCCGGATTCCCCTGGAACTGGAGTTCCAGACGGTTCTCAGCCGCCATGTGGGTGCCGGGGATCGAACCCGGGTCCTCCGCAAGAGCAGTCGGTGCTCTCAACCGCTAGGCCATCCCTCCAGCCCCACAGGCCTTATTTTCAACAGATCTGAGTTGAGAAACAAAAACACTGGCAATGTGCCCGGGGGTTTGTGGTGTGGCCTGTCCCAGAGATTTACGTACAAGAGCTTGGAGTTCTGGGGCTGGTTATGGGGGCACCAGGTAGGAGACAATGGGGATGTGATGGGAGAGGTCCCAGGCAGCAGCCATAGCTGGGCCCGGTGGGCAGGTCAAGAAGTAATATTAAACCCCGTAGCAAATGGACATGATTTTAGGAAGAGAAATGTCCTAGCCTGATTCTCTATTTCTGTGATAAAACACTGGCCAAAATCAACTTGGGGAGAAAAAGGTTCATTTCATCTCACAACTCCCTGGTTACAACCCACCACTGAGGGAAGTCAGGACAGAAATTCAAGGAAGGAACCTGGAGACAGGAACTGTTTACTGACTTCTGCCCCTGGCTTGCTCAGCCACCTTTTTTATATTGCCCAGACCCACCTGGCCAGGGATGGCATCGCCAATGGGGGGCTGGCTTTTCTACATCATTATCTATTGAAAAATGTCTCACAGACATGCCCACAGGCCAATGTGATGGAGGAAATTCCTCAGTTAAGATTCCCTCTTCCCAGGTGTGTCTAGCTTTGTGTCCAGTTGACAAAAACTAACCACCAAAGACTTTTAAGCATGTCTTAGAAAATTATTCTCTGTCTCAAGTCCCACTAAGAATGGGGGGACCAAGAGGCCCAGAGCCCGAGAAATTACTGTCATCAGCAACCTCTGATGTGTGTATTCCNAATATAAGAAAAAGAAAGAAAAAAAAAAAAAAAAAAAAACAGAAAGAAAGAAAAACAGCGCTCTTAAAACTATGTATTTTTAAGCCAGGCATGGGCTGCACACCTTAATCCTAGAACTTGGGAGGCAGGAGGCAGGAGGATCTATGTGAGTTTCAAGGCCAGCCTGGTCTTAGAGAGTTGAGCTCCGCCAGCTGGGACTAAACGGGAGACCCTGTCTCACTAAAATACAAAACAAAAAACAAAAAACAACAACCTATGTATTTCAGTGTGCCTGTTCAAGAAGGAACAGAGACACAGACTTGGGGCGTTACGAAGCTGACCCCGTGTCCTTCCTGCTCCCTCTGTTCCTCTGCTTCCCAGGTCATCGTTTTCCTGTCATTCCTGGGAGGTTGGACCAGCCTCGATGGGCAAGCGCCTAAGGCCATCCAGCACCCTGGCTTCTTCAGATGCTCAGGCAGCATTGGCTACTGCAAGGGGTCCTGTTATCTGAAGAAGCTGTTTTCTTGGAAGTGAGTGAGTTTCTCCTCTGGGTAACACCCACCTTCTTGAGAACTAACTATGCAACCATTCTAGAATCCTCTCTCTGAAGGCCGGTTAAAGTGCAATTCAGGGGCTGGAGAGATGGCCTAGCAGTTACGGCGCCAACTGCTCTGCCAGAGGACCCGGGTTAGATCACCAGCACCCACATGGCGGTGAAACCTTCTTTACTTCCAGTTCCAGGGGAATCCGGGTACACCCTCTTCTGACCCAGTGCATTGCACAACAACGGGTGCACAAACTACATGCAGGGACAGTACATTCATACACATCGAAAAAAAAAAAAAAAAAAAAAAAAAAAAAATTAAAAAAACAATTATGCCAGATGTTGGTGGTTTGCACGTTAATGCCAGTGCTTAGGAGGCAGAGACAGGCGGATCTCGTGAGTTCCAAGGCCAGCCTGGTCTTTATAGGAAAGCCCCGGCCAGCTGGGGAATAAAGGAGACTGGTTCTCAAAAAGACCAAAAAACAAAAAAAAAACAAACTCATTATTACTTTTGTGGTGTGTGTGTGTGTGTTGTGTGTGTGTGTACACAGTCATACTTGGCAGTGTGGAGGTTCAGAGGAAGCGAACCTAGGAAGTTAGTTTTTTCTACCATGTGGGTTCCCAGGGATTGAATTCATGTCACCAGGCTTGGCCAACAGGGGCCTTTACCTGATGAGACATCCCACCAGGCCTGGTCCACTCATTCTTCAAAGCAGAAACAATTGGTAAGTGCGGTAACTGATTTTATAAGTTAACTTTGTCATGAAGGGCCACAATCAGTAATCTGACCTGAGTACCCAGGGCAGAATCCAATCTGCCCCCCTCCCCTATTTGTGTATCCTGGGCTGGGCCAGGACACAGGTGATCCAGCTCTGGTTGAGAAGCTCTCTGGCTGCTGAAGCTTAGGAGGATGGCTCAGCAGATAAAGTGTTAGTCATGTCGGCCTAAGGACTTGAGTTTTATCTCCAACTCCCTTCCGCTGGGAAGGCCAAGGAAAGCGATCCCTGGGGGTTTGCTGACCAGCCCCCGTAGCCTAATAGGCAAGCCCTGGGTCCCAATGTGTAATATTGTCTCACAAAAAAGGTAGAAGGCTCCCGAAACAACACCTCCACTTACCACATGCAACAAGGACGAACAACAAAAAAAAATAAATAAAATGGAGAAGAGGAAAAAAGTCTTTTCTTTTGTTTGCTTGATTTTTTTAATTTTAAAATTTTATTATTTTGTATGTGTATGACGTTCTGTCGGCATGTATGGTTTGCGCCACCCATGTGTGCAATGCTGCTGAGGTCCGAAGAGGGCGTCGGATTCCCCCTGGAAACTGGAGCTAACGATGGTTCTCAGCCGTATGTGGGTGCTGGGGGGTCTGACCCAGGTCCTCTTCAAGAGCATTCGGTGCTCTTAACCACTAGCCATCTCTCCAAGCCCCGAAGATTTTTTTTTTTTTGAACAAACAGGTGTCATGTAGTTCATGCTATCCTTGATCTCACTGTGTAGCTGAGGTGTCCCTGCACCTGTTCATCCCTCACTCAGTCTTCAAGCTCTGGGAGTACAGCCATCATTTCCAGCTTCTTTGGCTTTTAGTTTATGTTTCTGATTCTTCTCACTGTGAGCATCACTATATTTCTCACCTCCTTTCCTCCAGGAATCTCAAAAAAACCACAGTTTTCTGCTATGTTTGACCACAGTAAGACCTCTCTACAACCCCACAGCTCTCCTGAGATTCCACAGGGGACTTGAACAATGGTCTCTTCTCATCATCCCTGTTCTAGCCAGGTCTCACTGGGCTCCACACAAGGCCTGGTCATCTGAGACTGAGAAAGGCAGAGAGTGATGTTTCCCCCTGAACTTTGTTGTACTTTGCATTTCTTATTTTAACACTCTTGGAGAAGAACTTAAAAAACAATTTATAACAAGATGTGAATGACACAGCAGGCTTAAATATGACCTCTTAGGAGTATTTGCATTTTGGCTGGGAAGGAAGATTGATGCGGTGGATTTTCTGACTAATTATGGTATTTCAGGTATCTGCTCCAGGCCAGGGGAAGTGTTGGAAGGAGATGGTGTTAAAATCTCTTCTTCCCACTTTAAAATAAATCACTCATTCTTTCATTTTATCATTTCATCCTTTTATTTAATTTTTTTGAGAGAAGAGCACTTCCCTCTAAAACCCCGGTGGCCTAGAAGTTCACTATTGTAGACCAGGCAGGGATTGAAGATATGTGCTGCCAGTAGCTAGGTCATTCATTCCTTTCAAACAGTCTTCATTATGTAACCTCGGGCTGGGCCTCACACTTACTATGTAACTCAGGCTGGCCCTTGTGATTCTCCTGCTTCCGTCTGAGTATTGAGATTACAGGTATACAATATCATATTTGGTTATCGTATTATTATTATTATTTTTGGTCTTTTCGAGACGTGTTTCCCTGTAGCCCCAGCTGTCCCTGGAAATTTGCTTCTGTAGACCAGGCTGGCTTGAACTCACAAAGATCCACCTGCCTCTGCCTCCCGTAGTGCTGGATTAAAGGTGTGGCACACACCAACACCTGGCCACATCATAGCCCTTCTTCTAAACTTGGCAGATCTCTTCAGAGTATTCTCTGGCTTTTTTTTTTTTTCTTTCCCTTTCTGTAGAAAGGATACAGTTTGAAATTCAAGTTGAACTACAAAGATAATGGAGAATACTCTGGCTCCTCAGCTTGTCACTATGGAAGGATCCAGTTTCTTTCAACGTCTTTAAGGAAATATGAAAGAAACAAGGTCTTCCTGCCCTAAGTTGTGACAATACGTTACTCAGACACAGACCAATGTGTGTGTGTGTGTGTGTGGTGTGTGTTGTGTGTGTGTTTTGAAACAATGAAGCCCGGGCTCGGTCTCAAACCTCTGCAGCCTTCCTTCCTCAGCCTCTGAGTGCCGGGATTACAGGTATGAATCACGGTGACCAGCTTTGGATGGTATTATTTAAACCCAAATGTCGAATCCTCCCTATAACCCATACAGCAGTCAGTCATGGGTACTTCAGAAAGGGGAACACACATTGCCAGAGGAATACCAACAGGAGGACTCTGTTTTCAACACTGAACAACTCCTGGGAATGGGAAGGGCTAGGAGGGAGGCAAAGATACCTAATGCCATCAAGCATGTTTCTGTGGTGTCACAATGAGAACATTTTAAAACTTTGCTCTTTCTCATCGGCTATGACAATTTAGGGCCTTTATGAGAATAGAGAGCTTGGGTTTCATATCTAGATTCCATGGTTGCTTTTCCATGCCTTTCTCATTGTATAGTTACAACATAAATTCACAATCACCATGCTGTCTGCATGCTGCAGCTGTTAAGTGTAGAAACAATGCAGAGATCTAGAAATAAATCCATGGTTTGGAGGGGAGACATCCTTGCTGACAGATGACAGGTATGTAGGTAGACAGGAGATAGATCTCAAAAATAATCTGACACATATTTCTCTCGAATTCTGTTAAAATCCAAAGTAATTTATAATATATATGACAATATCAACCTTGAGCAGGTTACAGTTTGTTACAACTTACAAAACGATTTCAAACATATATTTTGAAAAATAATATATCCCACATATTAACACTATGCTGAATTAGAAAAACTATAAATTGGATGAGAAAACTGAGGTACCAACAGTGACTTAAGGCCTTTTTGTTTAGGAGACTGTTTTCTGAAGCCAGGGCTGGGTGTGAGTCTAATGAACTTTCAGAGAAACCACTGCCACAGCAGTCAAATCTGCACAATGAGATACTGAAGTACTCAACTCAGAATAAAGAACCAACCTTTAAAAATTCAACCATTTATTTGGATTAACAATTTTCAGCAGACATGCATGAAAAGAGTCGAGTGTAAACAGAGAAATGCGTAGTCAGATCCGTGTTCTTTGCGAATCTTCCTACACTCTCCAAACAGACTGAAGTCCCCAACTTATCCTCCCGGCCAAGGGAAGGACTTAAGGTTTAGATTTGGAAGGAAAGGCTTACTGAAGAGCCAGGCACAGTGGTTCCACATTTATAATCTAGATGCAGAGGCAGAAGGATATGAATTCAAGACCAGCTGGGACACATTGCCTGAGGCTACATGGCCGACCTGTCTCAAAAAAAAAACCACAAAAAACAAAAAAACAAAACAAACGCAAAAAAAAAAAAAAAAAACCCCAAACACAAACAACAACAAAAAAACCCTTCAAAAAAAAAAAAACAATAAAAAATTAAAAGCTTTCCAGAGAAGCAAGGAAGGATGCTCTTAAAAGTTTGGCTGCACTCCGGGTACTCAGGGCATCTTCCGGAGGACGTCAATCCATGTTCACCTGTAACCTTGTTGGGGCGTACAATCCATTCTTTCAGCATGAATCAGAGCACTGACACTGCTTAAAATTCACAGTTGTGCCTTGAGGACTAGGAAATGAAGCAAAGAGCAAGAATGTATGAGCATCCTGCTTCTCCATGGGATTTCCTGCACCATCTCCTGGGGGCAATAGGATGCAGTGAGATGGACCAGCTATCTCCATTCATAGTCATTAATCAAAAGACAACATAACAGGAACAGCTTCTGTCCTTAAAACAGATAAGTACATTTAAAATATGTTCTTATAAGTATCTCTTAGAATTCAATGTTTTCAAAATTGTTACCCATTTCCCATTAGGAGCAAGCTGAAAGATTGCTTTTAGAATCTTTGAAAAAAGATTATATTTTTATGTGGAGTGTTTGCCTGTATGTATGTAGTGTATGTATGTTATGTTCACACCATGTGTGCCCTGGTACCTGAAGAGGCCAGGAGTTGGATTCCCTGGTAACTGGAGTTTCAGACAGTTATTGAGCCACCCATGTAGAGGTGCTGGAACTGAACCCAGGTCCTCTGTAAGTAGTAGAGTCAGTGTCTTCACTGGGTCAGCTGTTCCTTCAGCTCCTGTCTTTAGGGTTTGATATGAGTTTAAATCTTCTATAACTTAGAGGTTTTCTATTTCCTACAGGAATATTTTCTTTTGTTTTTTGTCCACCAAACCTAAAAATTAGTTTTAAGTTTGCGTCTGAGAAACAGAAAAAACTTGATTAGAACAATAAAAAGGCTATACAGAGGCGACATCTAGTAAGTTCAACCAGAGCTTAGTTGGGAGGTCAGTTGCAGAAAGAAGTGGGGGTGGACAGTATTCAGCCCCTCCCAACAAGATGACCAGTATTCTTGGGGAGTCATCAGCACAGTAAATCACTTTAAATAAGTTTTGGTTTTGAGTCACGTCTATCAAATGACAAAAACTCGAGTTGATGAGCATCTGGTGCCCTTGGCTCCCATCTCCGACGAGGAAACCTTTGGCATGAGTCTGGGGAAACATCTACTCTGGGGCTTCATGTGCTGCTGCTACTGATTTTGTTGCCACTTCCAAGGAGACATCTCCAGCGGCTTCATCACTGGCACTGGGAACTCATCACATTCTAGTATCCTCAATGGGAGTGTCACCCTGTGAACAGGAAAAGAGGATTGGAAGGTAAATAATAATAAAGTAGGAATGAATTATTTGCAATGATTGCTTGGCTTTTTTTTTTTTTTTTTGAGACAAGATCTCTTGGAGTTAACTGTAGCAGGCTGGCCTTGAACCACAGGGAATCTTACCTGCCTCTGCCTCCAAGTGCAACGGGATCAAAGGCGTGCACCACACACACCCGGCAGCCTGACATATTGTTTCAAGTACCATTAAGACAAAAACAATATGACTTATACCCTCAATTAACTCTGCTACAGGTGAGACAATTAAAGCACAGAGACTGGAAAAGTGACTTCCCCAGGGTCATATAGCTAGCAAGTGGTTGAATTGGGACTGAAAACACATGGACCAGAGCTTCAGCCCTTGACTAGAGTGGCTTGCACTTTCCCTGCTGCCTCATTTCATTCTATTCAATTCCACCTTTTTGAAATACCACTTAAGATTTTTGGCAACATAAACATGCAAAGAACAGAAAGAGTTTAAAAAAAAAACAAACCCACAAAACAGTATCTGGGCTGGGTGTAGGTCAAAGGTTATAGTATTTGCCAGCGGTAAATGAGGGTCCCCGTTTGATCTCCAGCACTGCAAAAGTAAAAAATATGCAAAATAAATAAATATCTGATACTTAGAGTAAAAGCGTCATCAGTTCCCCCTGCGCCAGGAGCTACACTGGACCACAGGCCTTATTTTGTTTTCTTTTTTCTTTTTTTTTTCTTTGTATTAGTGTCTGAATGTACTGTCTGCATGCAGGCTTGTGCACCCGTGTCGTGCAGTGCCGCGGAGGTCAGAAAGAGGGTCCCGGATTCCCCTGGAAACTGGAGTTCAGACGGTCTCAGCCGCCATGTGGGTGCGGGGATCGAACCCGGGTCCTCCGACAAGAGCAGTCGGTGCTCTCAACCGCTAGGCCATCCCTACAGCCCCACTAGCCTTATTTCAAACAGATCTGAGTTGAGAAACAAAAACACTGGCAATGTGCCCGGGGGTTTGTGGTGTGGCCTGTCCCAGAGATTTACGTACAAGAGCTTGGAGTTCTGGGGCTGGTTATGGGGGCACCAGGTAGGAGACAATGGGGATGTGATGGGAGAGGTCCCAGGCAGCAGCCATAGCTGGGCCCGGTGGGCAGGTCAAGAAGTAATATTAAACCCCGTAGCAAATGGACATGATTTTAGGAAGAGAAATGTCCTAGCCTGATTCTCTATTTCTGTGATAAAACACTGGCCAAAACAACTATGGGGAGAAAAAAGGTTCATTTCATCTCACAACTCCCTGGTACAACCCACCACTGAGGAAGTCAAGGACAGAAACTTCAAGGAAGGAACCTGGAGACAGGAACTGTTTAACTGACCTTGCTGCCTGCTTGCTCAGCCACCTTTTTTTTTTTTTTTTTTTTTTTTTTGGGACAGCATCTCCCTGTAGTTCCAGGCTGGCCTGGAATTCACTATGTAGACCAGGCTGGCCTTGAACTGACAGAGATCTGCCTGCCTCTGCCTCCCAAGTTCTGGGATTAAAGGCATGCACTACTACACCTGGCTTAAAGATGGTTCTTAGCTGTCATGTGGGTTCTGGGACTTGAACCCAGGTTCTCTGCAAGAGTAGTCAGTGCTCTTGACCGCTGAGCCATCTCTCCAGCCCCTCGGCCACCTTTCTTTCTATTTATTTATTTATTTATTTATTTATTTTGGTATTTTTTGAGACAGGGTCTCCCTGTAGCTCTGGCTGTTCTGGAACTCACTCTGTAGACCAGGCTGGCCTTGAACTCACAGAGATCTGCCTGCCTCTGTCTCCCAAGTGCTAGGATTAAAGGCATGCACCACCATGCCCGGCCTACAGTCACCTTTCTTATATCACCCAAGTCCACCTGCTCAGGGATGGCACTGCCTACAGTGGGCTTGGCCTTCCTACGTCAATTAGCAATTAAGCCTCACAGACATGTCCACAGGTCAGTCTGATGAAGGAAATTCCTTAACCGAGGTTCCTTCTTCCTGGCTGACTCTAGTTTGTGTACAGCTGACAACAACGGCAACAACAAACCCTAACCAGTACAAGGAAGTTGGTGCTCATGCATAGGGTGGATCTAGAGACCAGGGATTCTGGTGGGATGAGATGTGGTAACAGAGATATGACAGGAACCCTCCAGAAACCAATACAAAAATGCAGTGTGGTTTGTGCTTAAGTGCTTGTACACAGTTCCACCTGTCATGACCTTGTAGTTTGGAGCACCCAGGATATATGTATTAGCATGTATG
The DNA here is from genome assembly GCA_009823505.1 of Rhizomys pruinosus. NCBI lineage: Eukaryota > Metazoa > Chordata > Mammalia > Rodentia > Spalacidae > Rhizomys > Rhizomys pruinosus. Next base: position 503,751 of record VZQC01005131.1, on the reverse strand, counting down.
GGAGACAAAGAAACTGAGCTATAAAAGGAAACTAACAGAGGATATAAAACACTGGATCTAATCCTTGTAAGCCTTGCTTTAGAGAGCTCTCTCTCAGGGCCTGTACTGGCTCATTAATAAATTAGCTTGTGTGTGTGGGGGTCCCATTTTCTGTTCTACTGCAAACAAGGCTAGAGTTGCCCTGAGCTGGCATGGTGGCTGGGCTTGGGGGGGGGGGTGTCAGGTAGGTGGCTAAGTGAGGGTGTAGGAGGGGCAGGGGACAGCATGGTACTATCAGGAGAACGGAGAAAGAATAAGGGCCTTCAATTAGGGACTGAGAGACCTGAGTACTTCCTGAGGAGAGGACAGAGAGAACTGGTAAACACTCTGAGAGTTAGGAGGCAGGTGTATTCTTAACAGGTATTTCTTTTCACCAGAGGGAGAAAAGAATTCAAGTCTGACATTGAGAAAGCAGAATGGCTAAGAAAAGCAACTGAGTCAGGCAGTCAGCATTCAGGATTACCACATCAAAATCTCAGATGAAGTCAAAACAGCTCCAGGGTCTCTGTGGATATCTGTCTTTGGGAATCTAAGTGCTAGCCATGGTGCTAGGTGCTTAATGAGTATTTAGGAAGCACTTGTTGAATTCACTTAAAGTAGTATGAAGTATTAAATATTATGGTTGTGTGTGTGTGTATGTGTGTGTGCATGTGTGTGTATTTTTGAGACAGGGTCTCTTTGTAGCCCCAGCTGGCCTGGAATGCAGTATGTAGACCATTCTTTATCAATGGAATTTTATGTCCTACCTCTTGCATGTCCAGCCTCTCCCTAACTGAAATTATTCAAGAAACCCATTATTTCAGCAAGATGTTAAATTACCCATGACCAGTGACTTAATAGGAAGCAATGCTTTAGAGTAATTTCGTATATCTGATGTCTCTGGTATGCCTATGTATCTCTCTCCTCTCTCTCTGGTGTATGTACATGTTCATGTGATTTGTGCACAGGTGCACATGTACGTGTGTGTGTGTGTGTGTGTGTGTGTGTGTGTGTATAGCTACCAGAAGCTAATGTTCAGTGTCTTCTTCAGTTGCTGTGCACCTTCTTTTTTGAGACAGGCTTTAAGAAATTGTTTTTGATTTATTTATTTTTATTTTATGTGTATGAGTGTTATGCCTGCATGTGTGTAAGTGCACCTGTTTTGTACAATGCCTGTGAAGGACAGAAAAGGGCATTGGATCCCCTGGAACTGGAGTTACGGACAGTTGTTAGCCACCATGTGGATGCTGGGATATTTTACTTGGGTCTTCTGAAAGGGCAGCTAGTGTTTTTTGTTTTTGTTTGTTTGTTTGTTTGTTTGTTTGAGACAGGGTCTCCCTTTAGTCCCAGCTGGCCTGGAGCTCGCTGTGTAGACCAGGATGGCCTTGAACTCACAAAGATCTGCCTGCCTCAGGCTTCCGAGTACTGGGATTAAAGGTATGCGCCACCATGCCCAGCAAGCACCTAGTGTTCTTAACCGCTGAGTCATTTCTCCAGCCCCTTGATTTCTACCAATTCACTTGATTTCTATCAATCACGATCCAAGATGGGAATTAGATTGAGGGCATGGAATTGCTTTGTCCTGGGTACTGCCTGCCTCTGCCAGCTCCAGGAAAGATCTAGGCATGGCTGTCTGGGGAAGCTCAAGAGGCCTATCATTACTGCTGTCACTGCTGAATTCTCTGGCCCTAGTGCCTGAGGCGTTTGGATTCTAACCTTGACCAGGCTTGAGAGAGACCAAAGAAGATGTGAGCAATTCCCCTTGAAGATTGTCAGTTTATATACACAGACATAGGCGCTTTGTAAACTGTTTATTCTGATGACTTGAGCAGGTGCCCAATAGGTCAACACTGATTGAGCTTAGTGACGCTGGACAATTTCCAGGCCTTTAGTGCCTTCCTTTCTAAAACAGGGGGCGGGGGAGGGCAGGGTGAACTAAAGGGTATCAAGGTTTTGGCTGTATTGGGTAGAGAAAGGCAAAGCATGGAGAGGTGAGAGTCGAGTTCCTCTTTCTCTGCCTCTTTGGGAAGAGAGTGCTCCTGAGGCATTCTGTTCTCCTGGCTAGGGTTCTCTGGACTAGGAAATGCAGTGGTTAGGCTGGAGAGAGCCTGCCCCAGAGCTCCTGCCCGGGAGTTTCTGCAGGAAGCCATGTTCTACTTGAGACTTGCCCTGTCAATTTTGCAACTCAGATGATTTTCTAACCCTGAGGACTGGAAGAGGTTGTCAGTGAGACAGGATCTCCCAGCAAGGCAGTTACCTCCTAACCTGATCAAATGAAATGTGGGAGCCACTGGCAGAGGACCTCTTGGGCTCAGAAAAGACTATGGGATTGGGTATGAATTTATCTCCTGAAGACTTAGTGCAATCTCCAGGTTCCAGAAGCTTCTAAATCTAGAGACTATTCATTCTAAAGGGAGCGTGCTTAGAAATGAAAAGTAAGTGTTGCTGGGCCTGGTGGTGCACGCCTTTAATCCTAGCACTCGGGAGGCAGAGGCAGGTGGATCTGTGAATTCCAGGCCAGCCTGGTCTACACAGTAAGTTCCAGGCCAGCTGGGACTGAGATTCTGTCTCAAAAAGAGAAAGAAAAAAGGAAATGAAAAGTGTTCCGGAAGTCAGGCAGGTAGAGAGGTCTGTCCTACCTCCTGAGTCTATGTGATACTGTCTTATCCTCAGTTTAGTCTGACCGAATGTGAGGGCCTCTAAGGAACCCTTGCAGACATATCAACCCCTTTTGTAAATGCAGTTCTACCACTAGGTGTTATGTCTGTTGGGTCAAGCAATTTTCATTCCTCTTGAAATTCATTCATTCAGCTGGGTATGGTGGCACACACCTATAATCCCAGCACTCAGGAAACTGAAGCAGGAGAATCTCCTTGAATTTGAGGCCATTCTGAACTACATAGTGAGTTGTAGGCCTGCCTGGGTTATGGCTTTTGTAAGACTTCTTCTCCAAAAAACTAATTAATTAAAAATCATTTATTCTCTCGATATTGTTATTTATATTAATTAATTAACTAATTTAGTTTGGGGGGGGATAGGGTCTCCCTGTAGCCCCAGCTGGCCTAAAAACTTGTTATCTAGACCAGGCTGGCCTCCATCGCACAGAGATCTGTCTGCCTCTGCCTTCTGAGTGCTGGGACTAAAGGTTTATGTCACCAAGATTGGCTTTTAGCAAATATATTATTATTTTTATTTATGTGTATGAATATTATCCTGCATTTGTGTAAGGGCACCTGTGTCATGCAGTACCCAAGGAGGACAGAAGAGGGTGTTGGATCCCCTGGAACTGGATGGTTGTTAGCCTCCATGTGGGTGCTGGGACTTGAACCTGGGTCTTCTGCAAGAGCAGCCAATGCTCTTAACCACTGAGCCATCAACAAATATTTATAAGGACCTACCACATTGTAGGTTCTGCAATGAGTTCTAGGGAAAAAGTAGAAGTGACAATCAAAATAAACTGGAGAGTGTCAAGTCCTGATGCCTACTGTATTGACAGGAAATCGTGGGAATGAATAAGTGGGAGTGAGAATAGATTCCTTTGACTGAGTGGTCATGGGAGGCTTAAGTGAGGAGGGGCACCTGAGCCGAGATCTGAAGGGTGGGATGGAAATCAGCCATTTGAGGAATCGGAAAGAGGCGCGTTCCAGGTGGAGTGGACTGCAAGCGTAGAACTCCTGAGTGAGAAATGAACACAAAACAATGACATCAGCAAGGCTGGAGCACAGCTTTGGGGAGAGGCAGAGAGATGTGTACATGTGTCTAATTGAGACTTGTGAACGTCACCTTATTTGGAAACGTGATCTGTGCAGATGTAATGAAGGACTTCAAGATGAGATCATTGTGCCTTTAAGGTGTATCCTGTATCTGAAGACTGATGCCTTATTAGACAAAAGAGGAGGAAATCTGAGACACACAGATACAGCCACAGGTCACACAGAGATGGTGACAGAGACTGGAGTGAGGGATACTCAAGCCATAAGATGCCAAGGATTGTGGACAGCCACTAGAAGCTGGAGGAGACAGGAAGCAGCACTAGGGCTCAGGTAATAATAACAGCTGAGGGAAGAGGGACAGATTCTCTCATAGCCCTTCACAGGGGCTCAGTGTCTTAATTTTGGAGTTTTGACTTTCAGAACTGTGAGAAAGTATATTTCTTATTTTTAATTAATTAATTAAGGCAGGGAGAGTCTCTCACTCTGGTGAGCTCAGATAGCACAGACTGACCTTGAATTCATGGCAATCCTTTTATCTCAGCCTCCTGAGTGCTGGGATTACAGACATGACCTACCACACTCATCTTATTTCTATTGTCTTAAGCCACCAAGTCTGTGGTAACTTGTATGGACATGTTAACAAGAGAGGTGAGCAATTTTAGTAAAGAGCAGCTGATCCAGACAACTAACCCACATACCCTTGGTGACTGTATGGAGAATGAACCATATAGAAAAAAAAAAAAGAGACTCACAGGAGACTACCATTGTATGATGCACACGGTAGCCAAGTGAATAAATGAACAAACGACAGATGGGAAGGAAAGCACTGAGAGATGACAGGGCTGATAAGATTGTCAGGGACAAGTTGTCCTTGAGGAACTTCCAAATCTCCACAGGGTGGTTTATAGCCCTAAAGCATCAACTGGTGATCTTAGGAGGTGCTTCCTAGGAGCTGGTGGGAGTGGTCACTGGGAAGGTCCAGCAGCGGCAGAGAACAGGGACTATGCTGCTTCTCTATTCCCCTGCTTGCCTGTGACTCAGGTTAGGTAAAACCTTCTTTAAAGAGCCATCTCTTGCCAGGCATGGTGGCACACAACTTTAATCTTAGCACTCGGGAGGCAGAGGCAGGCGGATCTTTGTGAGTTCAAGGCCAGCCTGGTCAACAGAGTGAGTTCCAGGACAGCTGGGGCTACAGGGAGACCCTGTCTCGAAAAGACCAAAAAAAAAAGAGCCAACTCTTGGGGTCTGGAAACAGGGCTCAGTGGTTAAGAGCACTGGCTGCTCTTGCAGAGGATCTGGGCAGTTCCCAGCACCCATGTAGTGGTTGTAACTCCAATTCCAGAGGCCTCTTCTGATCTCCGAGAGGATTACATGACATGGGTCAATGTTGGCTATATACTCATATACACAATATAAAAATAATAAAATACTTTAAATGCACAAAGCTTCAATAAAGACTGGCTTTGAAAAAAATAATAAAATATTTTAAAAAGAGCCAACTCCAAGGCCATTCTTTTCCTGGAACTGTCCATGGCTGTCTACACACAGATTTCTTTTATCTCTGGGGCACCAATAGCAACAAGTTTAGTGCACGTTGGCAGACTTCAGTTAGTGAGTTGTTTAGCCTCAATATACACCCAGAAGCTGGCCAAAATTCTCAGTCAGCAAGAAGCAGGACCGAAGAGGAGACACTTCTCTTTCTTGTGCCCCCCCCCCACCCCCCCCGGTGACAGTCTGAGTAGGCAGCACTGGGCTCCCCTCTGGCGCCCTTGTCTCTGCACACTGAGCCGATTCATCGTGGGACCACGAGAAACAAGACACGTGACAAAGGCAGTTCCGGCCCTGGCAGCGCCTTCCTCCTTGTGTGAACGAGCAGAAGCACTTACTGTGGGGATTGCCACCTACCGTGGGGATGTCCCGACCATTCTGGATCTCACTGTTGGTCTCCACTGCGGCATGGTCAGCCCCGGAGCTGCACCCTGGCTCCACAGCTTCCCCCTCCCTTTGCTTGTCCTCTTCTGAGTCGCTCCTGCCCTCCATTCTTCCGGGAGGACTTTGGGGGACCTCTTCCTTACTAGCTCCCTCTTCGGGTACCTTCATATCCGACCTCTTCCGTCCCAGCCTGTCCTCTCCATCTGGCGCCTTCTCGGCCTTCTCCTTCTCCGAGGCTGTCCCCTCTTTGGCCTCCCCAGTGTCCGTTTCCTCTCTAGCTTTGGTCTCCTCCACCGGGCTCTCATACCCATTCTCTGCCCCTGGGCTGCAGGTCTGGGGTGACTCTGGGGCCTCCTGTGCTGGGCGATGGCCATCCCGTTCGGGACTCTGGCCAGCCTTCTCTCCAGCCTTGGCCTCCTCTGGAGCGCTGGCCTGCTGCTCTGGCCTCTCAGTTTTGCCCGTCCTCCTCCGAGGAAGCTTTTCTGCAGACCCAGGGGTCCCCCCCGACCCATCTCCCACGGCCCCCTCGTCGGGTGGGGGAGATCCAGGGGCCCTGCTCTTGGTGGGGAAGACATCATCCCCATTGTCTTCCCTGGCACCATTTTCCTGAGATGGTTCCGTAGCCCTGAAATCTCCAAGGTCCCCACAGTCTGACTGAGACCTCCGGAATCGCCGGGAGGGAGGGCGCCTTTTTATGGAGCCTCTAGTCCGTACCTGGAAGAAGATATTGAGGACAATTATCTTAAAAATACAAAAACAAACAAACAAACAAATGAGAACTATATGTGCTAAGGTTCCCTTAAACACACCCAATCCTGGATTGTTTAAATTCCTAGGAAGCCATAACGTTATTTGCTGTTTATTATAGGTTGGAATCTAGAGGATTATAAAATCATCTGTTAGTCTGCAGACTTTTGTCTTGGGAAGATGCAAACACTTTTCATCAAGTAATATTATTTAGAGACGATAGCTCACTGGATGAATTGCTTGCTGTGCAAGCATGGGGACCTGAGTTCAGACCCCCAGCACCCATGTAAAAAAGCAGGGGATGGTGGAGAGTCGGGGCTGTGAGCACATCTGTAAATCCAGTGCTGGAGGGACCCCTGAGTTCCCTGGCCAGCTACTCCAGCAAATCAGTGAGAAGCCCTGTCTGAAAAAACAAAGATTTCAATAAAGCAAGATACACAATGGGCATCTTGACCTCCAGACAGGCACACATTTGCCCACACACACAAGCCCATACACATGTACACACACACACACACACACACACACACACACACACTATAGTCTCTCTGCAGGCATTTCCAACTTGCAGCTACTGGAGTTCATGCATCCCAGGACAGTAATAAGTATGGCCCAACAAGATATAACATCTTGTTGCAATGCCAAAAGTTTGGACACCCTAGGTGAAGTATTAGCCAGTCTGGTGTGTCTAACTTAGCAATTTTTCTTTATTTAATTTACATCTGGTGGTTCTGAAACATGGGGTCTTACATAGTCTAGGCAAGTGCTCTATCACTGAGCCACACCCCCAGCCCTAACTTAGAAATTTTCTTGAAACTACTCAGGGTTGGGGGGAGGGGGCTTTTTTCTTTTTTGAGATAGGTCTCTTGTAGCTTAGCTCAGGCTGACGCTCAATTTGCTATGTAGCCAGAGATGACCTTGAACTCGTGATCCCCTTGCTTCTACCTCTGGAATGCTTGAGTGTGGATTTATAGGCATGTCCCATTATGACATTTTAAAACATGGCCTGTGGTTTTTTTTTTTTATACATTGCCAATAAATAATTCTACAGTTCTACTTTAGAATTCTAGTGCTCTTTGAGTTAGACATGTTGAATAAAAATTTATGGCTATTTGTTACAAGAGTCATGTTCTAACATTCTGAAAATGATACTTAGGCAAAAGCAGACACACCAGAAAGAGGGTTAGTGGCCTGGACATGGCCCAGTCTCGCTATGGGTGTCTCATGGGTGCTGAGCTGGACAACTGGTAGCCAGCTTCCTCCCTAACCCAGTTAGGCCTTTCCTGGTCCCCACAATGCTGGCTGATAGGGGACAGCTGGGAAGCCAGGCGCTGGCTTTCTAGACGACGGCAGCCTTCGTGATCATTATCAGAAGCTGTGCTTCAGCACTGATGCTGGAAATGACTCCTCTCTGGGAAGCAGGAGACTCAGAACCAGGCCCCGGCTTAGAGCGGCACAGTGCCTCAAAGTATAATGGAAGTATTTATGTCCAAGGTCTACTGCATTCATGTGATGTCGTGTGTGTGCACGTGTGTGTGCACGTGTGTGTGCACGTGTGTGTATGTGTGTGTGTGTCTTGTATTTCTTGATTATTTTCAATTTTTAATTATTTATTTATTTATTTTCTATCAATTTTTTTTTTTATTTTTAAGAACCATGTATGAGTGTTTTGTCTGCATGTACATCAGTACACCCATGAGGTCAAGAGGGTGCCTGATGTTAGCCATCATGCGAGTCCTGGAAACTGAACCCAGCTTCTTTCCAAGAGCAGCCAGTGATCTTAACACTGAGACGTGTCCCTTTAAACTCTGTCACTTCAAAACAGTAACAAAAACAGTTGAGGGGTGACGGTGCACACCTTTGATCCTAGCCTCAAGAAGCAGAGGCTAAAAGATCCTGTGAATTCAAGGCCAGCCTGGTCTACAAATTCCTTGCCAATCAAGGCTATAGGGAGACGATGACTCAAAAACCAAAATCAAAAACACCCCAAAGCCAAAACACACAAAACAATAACAACTGCCCCTAAACCCTGTCATTTCTAGGTCCATTTCAGAGTTTGAGAGTGAATACTTGGCTTATAAGGACTTCCTAGGCCTCTTCCTAAGACCACCATGAGTTCAGCTCTTCAATGTCAAGACTCCAGTGTTCACGGACGGCAGGGTTCAGAGGCCCTTTTGCCTGTTCCCATACTGTTTAGAAGCTGAAAGCCCCTAGTATGGTGACTAGGTTGTAACAACTTCCTCCTTGTCCTTATGGAGACCCTAGGGAGGAGGCTCTCCATTTAGCGCCTATATACCTGGGGTGGGGCACTGCCTGCACTGGAAGGCTACACCTGTCCCTAGCCAACTCGCTCAAGTCTGCCTCCTTAGCCTTTTGCTGTTTGTACACTTTTAACCTCTTTTGTTAGATGGATTTCTTGGATGGCCAAGATTCAAAGTCTCTCTTACCCATCTTTAATTCCAAAATCATATCTCTTTAGCATTCCCTTCAACCGTGTTTCGCTATTTGGCTCTGTCCCATATTTGCTGGGGTCCTGACTGGCAGGATTAGACTGTACCTCCTTCCTATCAGGGCCAGAGATCTGCATACATATGAAGAAGGGTCAAGGCAGTGTGCGTAGAATGAGCCCTGCCACATAGTTTTACAAGGGGCCAGTTTGGCTGTTCTTTTTAAAAAATTATTTATTGCCGGGCGTGGTGGTGCACGCCTTTAATCCTAGCACTCGGGAGGCAGAGGCAGGCGGATCTCTGTGAGTTCAAGGCCAGCCTGGTCTACATAGTGAGTTCCAGGAGAGCTGGGGCTACAGGGAGACCCTGTCTCGAAAAGACCAAAAAAAAAAATTAAATAAATAAATAAATAAAACAAACAGGGGCTAGAGAGATGGCCTAGCGGTTGAGAGCGCTGACCGCTCTTACAGAGGACCCGGGTTCGATCCCCAGCACCCACATGGCGGCTGAGAACCGTCTGAAACTCCAATTCCAGGAGAACTCCAGTTCCAGGGGAATCCGACACCCTCTTCTGACCTCCGCGGCATTGCACGACACGGGTGCACAAACCTACATGCAGACAGTACACTCATACACATACAAAAATAAATAAAATAAAATAAAAATTAAAAAAAATTTTAATTAAAATATATTCTTTAAAATATTCAAAAAATATTTGAGAGATGGCTCAGCGGTTAAGAGCTCCGACTGCTCTTGCAGAGGACCCAGGTTCGATTCCCAGCACCCATATGGCGGCTGAGAACTGTCTTTAACTCCAGTTCAAGGGGAATCCGATGTCCTCTTCTGACCTCTGCGGCATTGCAAGACACGGATGCACAAACCTACATGCAGGCAGGACATTCATACACATAAAAAAATAAAATTAAGGGGCTGGAGAGATAGCCTAGCGGTTAAGAGCACTGACTGCTCTTGCAGAGGACCCGGGTTCGATACCCAGCACCCATATGGCAGCTAAGAACCGTCTTTAACTCCAGTTCCAGGGGAATCTGACACCCTCTTCTGACCTCCGCAGCATTGCATGACACGGGTGCACCAACCTACATGCAGACAGTACACTCATACACATAAAAAATAATAAATAAATAAATAATTTAAAAAATAAAAAATATTCTTAAAATATCTAAAAAATTTATTAATTTTTAAAATTTAAAATATCTTTATTAAAATTTTGATTAATGTTGGGCGTGGTGGTGCTCGCCTTTAATCCTAGCACTAGGGACGCAGAGCCAGGTGGATCTTTGTGAGTTCAAGGCCAGTCTGGTCTACAGAGTGAGTTCTAGGATAGCTGGGGCCACAGGGAGACCGTGTCTCGAAAAGACTAAAAAAAAATTTTTTTTTGATTAAAAAATAAAATTAATTTAAAGGCCCTTTTCTAAAAGAAATAACAAAATTAAATTAAATATATAATGCATTTATATATTTAAAAATATTTTTAATAAAAATTTGAAAATTAGGGGCTGGAGAGATGGCCTAGCAGTTCAGAGCACTGACTGCTCTTGCAGAGGACCCGGGTTCGATACCCAGCACCCATATGGCAGCTGAGAACTGTCTTTAACTCCAGTTCAAGGGGAATCCGATGTCCTCTTCTGACCTCTGCGGCATTGCAAGACACGGATGCACAAACCTACATGCAGGCAGGACATTCATACACATAAAAAAATAAAATTAAGGGGCTGGAGAGATAGCCTAGCGGTTAAGAGCACTGACTGCTCTTGCAGAGGACCCGGGTTCGATACCCAGCACCCACATGGCAGCTGAGAACCGTCTGTAACTCCAGTTCCAGGGGAATCCAACACCCTTTTCTGACCTCCGCGGCATTGCATGACACGGGTGCACAAACCTACATGCAGACAGTACATTCATACACATAAAAATAAATAAATAAGTAAATTTTAAATTAAAAATTAATAAAAATATTTTTATTAAAATATTTTAAAAATAATAAAAAATATATATTTGGTCTTTTTGAGACAGGGTCACCCTGTAGCCCCAAGCTGTCCTGGAACTCACTCTGTAGACCAGGTTGGCCTTGAACTCATAGCGATCTGCCTGCCTCTGGCTCCCAAGTGCTGGGATTACAGGTGTGTGCCACCACACCCACATTCTCTATTTTATTTTATATGTGTGTGTTTTGCTTGCATGTATGTAAGCTCACTATATGTGTGGCTGCAATGCTCACAGTGAACAAAACAAACAGGTCATCAGATCCCTAGGAACTGCAGTGATGGATACCATGTGGGTGCTGGGAATTGAACCACAGTCCTCTGCAAGACTCTTACCTACTGAGCCATCTCTCCAGCCCCAGTCTGGATGTTCTTTAACTGGGGCAAGCTCCAATAGGAATGGTTTGACTCCACATTAGGCCACTGTGGATTGTTTCAATCAGAGCAGGATGTTTTGGCACTCTAGTGGCTCTGGTTATTTCTTTTTTTTTTTAATTTTTTTTATTTCCAAATGTGTATGAATGTATTGTCTGCATGCAAGTCTGTGCACCCGTGACGTGCAACGCCGCGGAGGTCAGAAGAGGGTGTCGGACTCCCCCGGAACTGGAGCTCTCCTGGAATTGGAGTTTCAGACGGCTCTCGGCCGCCATGTGGGTGCTGGGGATCGAACCCGGGTCCTCTGCAAGAGCGGTCGGCGCTCTTAACCGCTAGGCCATCTCTCCAGCCCGCTCTGGTTATTTCTATGGGAATCACAGGTCATGTCCGTAGCTCCTGTCTTTAGCCTCTGAGGTTACTATGTGCACAGATGGAATCCGTTCTGAATACCCACCCTCCATCCTGCCTGTTGGATATATGGCATAATTACACGGAGAGGAGATGAGACAGGCCCACTAGGCGAAGGGGGGGTTTAACTCAGGAATCATTTAAGTGCAAAGGAGAGAAGAAATTTCATTTGAGTAAAAACAACTGAGTGTAGTACTGAATGCTTCTTCCTTTCTGCAGGACAACAGGGAGAAAAAAAGTCAGGAGTGTCCAGTCCCATGTGTCTTCTGGCACTCCAAGGTGGCGCCAGAACTTACCTTATTGTAAGAGGGCAGGTGAGTACCCTCAGGGGGTTGGTCAAAGCTGACAGGAACCTCCTCTGCTTCGTCTGGCTGAGACCGCATACCAGGGCTGCTGGGTGTGGAAGGAGGACTGTGAAATGGTGACACGGTAGCCTTGAGTCCAGGACTCTTCGGTGAAGCCCCAGGCAGCAGAGCTGCTGGGTCAAAGGCTAAGTTGGCCTGCCAAGAAAAGGTGCAGGGTCTTCATGGGGATGGGAGGAAGGCGGAAGGTTCTGCTTTGCCTTTCTGGTTTTCTGGCCTCACAGTTGGTTTAGACTAGATAATGGGGGGCATTCCATGCCTCTTCCCAACCAGTTATCCACACTCACATGCATCACGGCCTGCTCTGCAAGCACAGCCTACTAAACCTGTTTTCTGCTGCCTGTCTCACCTCCAGCTGGCTTCTAGGATGCTCAGACTATACCGAGGTAGATCCAACACAGACACTCCCCCAACAAGAGTACAATAGCCCCAGCTGGGCATAGCGGTACATGCTGTTAATCCCAGTACATGGGAGGCAGATCTCTGAATTTGAGGCCATCCTGGTCTACTAAGCAAGTTCTAGGCCAGCTAGGGATATGTAGTGAGACCCTGTCTGAAACAATAAAAACAGAAGCCAGGCATGGTGGTGCATGCCTTTAATCCCTACACTAGAGAGACAGAGGCAGGTAGATCTCTGTGAGTTCAAGGCCAGCCTGGTCTACAGAGCTAGTTCCAGGGCAGATGGGGCTACAGGGAGACCCTGTCTCAAAAGGCCCTAAATAAATAAATAAATAAATAAATAAATAGAGTAGGACAGCCCCCACAGGTAGACAACGTGGCCCAAACAGGAACTGTAGCTCCCCAGGCTCTTGAAGTAAGCGGGCACCCATGTCATCTTCCCATTAGCCAATAGCATCTGCTGCTTAGCAAGGCCTGTGTGTCAGGCATGTGCAGCCCTCTCCTCCGCAACCACCCTACACGGTGTTAGTCTCTTGGCACAAATGATGAAGGTGGATTAGGAATCTCCTGAGATTCGTTCCAGGCCTGCTTGTCCCTCAGACCTCCAGAGACAGAATTGTCTCTTGGGAGACACCACAGTGGTGGGTACTGCGAGGTTTTTTTTTTTTTTTTTGCTTTTTTTGTTTTGAGACAGGGTCTCTCTTTAGCCCGAGCTGTCCTAGAACTCACTATGTAGACCAGGCTGGCCTTGAACTCACAGAAATCTGCCTGCCTCTGCCTCCCGAGTGCTGGGATTATAAAGGTGTGCACCACCACACCTGGCTGGGTACTGTGTTCTTTAGTATGTCTGCCATCTGGGGCATCACAGGGTAGGCGAAACCAGATCAAAATGAACCCAGAGGACAACCAAAGGGGAGAGTTACTCAAAGGCAACTAAAGCCTGAGGGAGTCTTAAGATTTGGTGGGGGAAGTGGTGGGAGGCCCCAAATCCATCATGCTGTGGAGAAGGTAGTACAACAGGAAAGTGGCTATGGAGGACCTGTCTGTGAACAGCCTGGGGTCTCATGAAGGGTCTTATGAACCCCAGGCTGGTCTTGAACTCAATACGTAGATGGGGATGGCCATGAACTTCTTTTTCCTTTTGTTTTTCTTTTCTTACTATGTGCCCCTGTCTGTCATGGAACTTGCTATGTAGACCAGGCTAGCCTTGAACTCACAGAGATCCCCTGCTTCTGCTTCCTGAGTGCTGGGATTATAGGCATGGGTCACCATGCCTGGACTGAGCTTGAGTTTCTGATCTACCTGCCTCCATCTGCAGAGTGCTGGGATTACAGACATATTCCGCCATGCCCAGTTTCTGAGGGTCCCAGTGCTTCCTGCAAACTAGACAAGCACTGGGCCAGCTGAGCCAGATCCCTAGTCCCCAGGTAGTCTTTGGTATCACCTAGGGGCACACCTTATCCTGCCCCCTGTAGTTTCAAATCTGTACCGAGTCCTCCAATTCCAACTGAGCCAGTCAGAAGGCAGAAGACCTTTGAGAGGGGCTGGAGCTGGAGAGGCAGGCAGTACAACAGAAAGTGCCACATGCCAGACTCCAAATACTGGATCTTTCCCGTAATAGCTTCTGTGTGATCTTTAGCAAGTCAAAATACCCCTTCTGATCCTCAGATTCTCTGACCAACATTTTTCAGCCTGAGCTTCACAGTCTTTTACACCTGGTCCCTCCTTACTCTCTCACACTTTTTGGCTGATATCCCACACTCATGGCATCTCCACACATAACTCCCCATTTGCTCAACATCCCCTTGGGTAAGACTGATGGTCTCAGAATGCCTATGTGTGTGTTAGGACATGCAGACTACAAGGCATTAAGCAGGTTTAGAAAGGCATTCATTATTTATTGTGGTTTTAAGGACAAGTGTATAATACAGACAAGACTGAGTCATGGAAAGAATTAAATATATAAAAATGTAAAAGTTAATAAGCAACACTGTTGGGTTCAGGCTATGTAAAAAAGCAGCATACGATGAGTACAAGGGAAGAATTGGTCCATCGACGCTGTGGGAACTGCACTGGGCAGAATGCATTTTGTACTTACCTGAAGTTTCTCAATAAGAGGTGAGCTCTTCACCTTGATTTTAGGAGGGTAGCTGGCATTGGAGGGTGATTTCTATAGAGCAAATAGATCAAAACAATTAAATGAAGGAGACAAGGGAGGTGAGGTCTGGCTGGAACCCAGAAGCCACAGGTAGAAGGAGACAGGATGATGATCCCACAAGAAGGAGACAGGATGATGACCCCACAAGTTGCCACTTAGTCTCTGGAGCCACTTACCACGTGTCAGGCTTGGACCAATTGCACTCCCTCCTTTTCCTCCCTAATCTCACCACTAGTAAGACCACTTGAGTCTGAATTGAGTCAGGCCAGACATCTATGCCACAGGAAGCCTCCCATGGCAGGAAGAATGGCTTCATTGTCATTAGGAGGGAGATCTATGGTCTGTGGGGAGGAAGGACTTCACCTCGTGACAAGGTGAGTCAACGACTGGAGGGAATTTCACAGACAAAAAGCAAAAATGATCATTCACTGTCTTTGTCACAAACGAACAATCACAGGCTAGGAATGAAATGTGGCAGAGGCATTATTGAACTAATATTCTGGAAAATTCCACCAATAGCATTGCTTATATACTATCATTTTTTTTTAACGTATGGAAGTTTATTTTGGCTTATAATTCCACAGGGAGAATCCATAATGGGGAAGGGGCATGGCTGGAGCGGAAGCTGAGCACTCACATGGTCCATGTGAGTAAACAGGAAGCAGAGGAAGTAGGACAAGGCTCTAAACTCCAAAGCCAGCCCCTAGTGACATGCTTCCTCCACAAGGCTCCGCCTCCCAGGTTTCATAATCTCCAAATAACAGCACCAGCCAGGACCACATGTTCAAATGCACGTGGAAGCCTAAGCACTGTATTTGTCCTTCAAACCACCACAGGGAGGCACCCAGTGTCTGTCAAGGAGGCCAGAAGAGAACCTCAGGTGTCTCCCTCCATCAGTCTCTAAGAAACCATAGCTTTCTTCTTGCTGGGCTTGGTGGCCCACGCCTTTAATCGGAGGTAGAGGCAGAGGCAGAGGCAGAGGCAGAGGCAGAGGCAGAGAGGTGGAGAGGCAGAGAGGCAGAGAGGCAGAGGCAGAGGCAGAGGCAGAGGCAGGCAGATCTTTGCGAGTTCCTCTCTCTTTTTTTTCTTCTGCTTGGACATTTCTTTCTTGTATTTCTTCCTTTTTATAGTGAACCATTTTTGTATCTGTTCATATGTGAAGTCAAACTGAAAGGAGAGTGACAGGCAATCTTGTATCCTGGGACATTGTCGTCCATGAGGGGCCTGCTGACAGATGTCTTCCTGGGACACATCCTCAGGTCTCCTTCTTTCTCCTCCTCTGTGGTGGCTCCTGCTTCCCCCCATCTCTGCTCTTCCTTTACTTCCTCTTCACCATGATTCCTGTTGCATTGCTTCCAAGTTTCTGATTTGGTAGAGTTGTCTTCGGCATCCAGTCTTTGGTCCGTAATTTCTTTACTTTGCTTCTTCCGTCTTAAAGATTTTCAGAGGTGCGCAAACATTTCAAGATGTCCGAGGTCCAGGGGTCCAGTGGGCCAAATGCCTTCTTTCTTGTGAGTTCTGAAGTGGAGTTGGTATCTGTTGGATCCTTCCTCTATACTATCATTTTCTAAAACACTGAATATTCATCTTAACTCAGCAATGTGTTGGTTATATAAATATGAATATGATTTAGGTTCATCCCTTAATTAGCAGAATGGCTGACACATGTGGTATCTGTCCCTAAGTGTGCTCTGTTAGTTATTTTCAGGACGAATGTATAACAGGAGTTTTGCCTTCCCTTAGTGTCTATCATTACAAAAAAGATTGGCTCTTTGTTTCATGTTAAATCCCCACAACTATGGGAAAATGACGACAGGCATGATGATGATTAAGTAATGGTGAAGAAATAAAAGATGAATTTCATGTTATTAGACAGGACCCAAGCACAGAAGGTATTTTTTTCCTATAGTTTAGGACCAACATATATTATCTGTTTCTTATTCTCATATACTACTGTACCTGAACCATAAGAAGAAAAATACTGCCGATCTTTAAGAATATTCTGAGATATCAGATTATATTTTGATGATAGAATGAGGGAGACTGACTCAATTGATCCTGTGACCTCTTGAGAGCCCATTGCCAAGGAAGCACGTGCTATAGTGGAGTAGTCGCTGGCTGGGACTCCTGATTTGAGATTTCATAGCCAGATGGAGGTCCCTGACTTCAGCCTGCTTTACCAAGATCCAGTGGGTTGGATAAATGAATCTTCACAGTCAGATGTATTCCTCTCTTCTATGGGGTATTTGCTTCCAGTGAGCACAAAGGGTCTCAGCCCCAACCGGGAGGTCCTCAGTTATGGAATTTCACATGTCACAAACTACAGCAAAACTTCTCCTAATGAAGCTCACTTTAGATAACATTATTAACTCTTCTGTCTTTTGAAGACAGTTCTTTTTTTTTTTTTAACTTTTATGAGTATGAGTGTATGCCTGCATGTGTGCAAGTGTACCTGTGTCAAATTCCCCTGGAAATGGAGTTACAGATGGTCAGTCGTTAGCCACTATGTAGGTTCTAGGAACTGAACCCAGGTCCTCTGCAAGAGCAGTCAGTGCTCTTAACCACTGAGCCATCTCTCCAGCCCCAAGACAGTGCTTCTTAACTATAGGACGGTGCTGGAAATCCAGCAAACACACCGTGGAACTCTTACTAATTCAACTACAAAGCAGAATGACTCTTAGGCAGCTGTTAATGCAGTTCTTGGGACAGACAGCAGATGGCAGCATTACATTGTAAATTTAAGGGGCTGGAGCGTTTAAGAGCATTGGCTGCTCTTGTAGAGGACTTGGATTTGATTCCTAGCACTCACAGGGCTAAAAACTGTCAAAAACTCCAGTTCCAGGGAATCCCTCGCCTTCTTCTGACTTCCACAGGCATTGCATGAGGTGTATGCACTTAACAGGCAATACACTCATACACATAAAATAAAAATAATAAAATTTTAAAAATAAAAAGAATTAATGAGGGACTGCAGACCAGTGGCTGGGGCTAACACAATCAGTGTAAGAAAACCACCTTGACACTATCATATTTGTATGTATATAATATATGTATTGCTATTTCAATCCAATAATGTCTTATGATATTTAGAAGGTGCGGACCTGATTTTTCAGCTGGGAGTCGTATCAGGCCTGTTTCAACATCTTTCTGACTGGTTCTTTCACAAAAGGATAACTTTTGGTCATCTTGATCTTGCTGTCAAAGGGACTGATTCCACAATTCAGGCCCAGAAGGCACAGGAAGGCAGGGGTGAAATGTCCCTTCTCAAGGGAGCCTGAAGGGGCATCAGAGTTCCTACAGGCTGTATGCACAAAACAGAAGCATAGACATGTGAGTAGCAGCCTTGAACTAGCAGGGCCAAAACTGGCCTCTGATTTTTTCTTAAAATCTTTCTCTCTGTGCATGCCTTTAGTCCCAGCACTCAGGAAACAGAGGCAGGCAGCTCTCTGTGACGTCAAGGCTGGCTGGGGCTACAGGGAGACCCTGTGTCCAAAAGATCAATCTCTCTCTTCTCTCTCTCTCTCTCTCTCTCTCTCTCTCTCTCTCTTTCTCTCTCTCTCTCTCTCTCTCTTTCTCTCTCTC
>VZQC01005131.1:479191-485583 GCA_009823505.1 Rhizomys pruinosus | reverse complement strand
TCTCTCTCTCTCTCTCTCTCTCTCTCTCTCTCTCTCTCTCTCACACACACACACAAACACAGAGGGAGAGAAAGACTCATTTGTAGTCCAGGCTGGCCTGAAGCTTGCTGTATAGACCAGTCCAACCTCAAACTCTAAATCCCCCTGCCTCACTTGTGCTGAGATTACAGACATGCACTATGACACCAGGCTCTAAGTGATCAAGGCAAAAAGAAAGTCACTGATCTCTGGGGCAGTGCTGTCTGCATGAGCAGGCAGCTTGTTATTCCAGGTGAAGTTTTTGGTATAAAAACAACCTCCTCTTCACTCTTCCCCAGGGCCACTACATGCCTTTAACTTCTTTGTGGGGTGCTCCATGGATGTTTAATCTCATAAAACCCTTGAAATGAAGCTGTTTAATCTAATTACTACAAACCTGACACACTCCATCTACTTTTATTTAAAAATTTTTTTAATTTTTATTTATTTTCGTATGTGTATGAATGCACTGTCTGCACGTAGGTTTGTGCACCTGTGTCGTGCAATGTCTCGGAGGTCAGAAGAGGGTGTTGGACTCCCCTGGAACTGGAATTAAAGATGGTTCTCAGCCACCATGTGGGTGCTGGGGATTGAACCCAGGTCCTCTGCAAGAGCAGTCGACGCTCTCAACCGCTAGGCCATCTCTCCAGCCCCTAAATTTATTTTTATTTTATGTGTATGAATGTTTTGTCTGTCTGTATGTTAAGTGCACCACGGGCATGCAATGGCCAACAGAGGCCAGAAGATAGTGTCGGATCCCCTGGAACTGGAGTAATGAACAGCTGTTAGCTGCCATGTGGGCGCTGGGAGCCAAACCCAGGCTACCTTGCAGCTAGTGCTTTTAACTGCTGAGCCATCTCTCCAGCTTCTTTTATCCCCATAAGCAAAGCTTCCCCACCCAGACCCCACACTTTATTTGGTAATGTTCTTGTCAAATAAGGAATTAGTATGGGGCAATGCCTCTTCCTGGGGCAAGCCTAGGTTATCAGGGGACAACCTCAGATGGCCGAAGCCTCAGCTTGTTCCGCTGCAGCAGAGGCACCAAGCCCAGCGGAGAAACGTTACAAGGAGAAGTTGACCCTTTGTAAAGAGAAGTTGTTGGTTAGAGCATTGGCTGGTGACCCCATGAAGTCACAGTCATGAGGCCAGCACTTTGTTAAGCTTATTTAAGAAACGCTGCATTTTGTTTGGGGAGATCCAAACAAAATGCAGCGTTTCTTAAATAAGCTCATTGGACTTCTCACCCAAGAAGACCACCCTTGCTCAGTGGAGGGGAGAGGTATTCTGAGAGCAGACGGGCCCCAGCCCTGCCCCTACTTGACCAGGTTTAGCTATGAGTTCTCTGCTTTTTTAAAAATCTATTTACTAATTTTCATGTGTATGAGTATACTGTCTGCATGTAGCATGGTGCACCCGTGTCGTGCAATGCCTCAGAGGTCAGAAGAGGCATTCATCAGATTCCTCTGGAACTGGAGTTAAAGATGGTTCTTGGCTGCCATGTGGGCTCTGGGAATCGAACCCAGGTCCTCTGCAAGAACAGTCAGCAGAACTGAGAACTGAGACCTGAGTTCTCTGCCTTTTTTTTTTTTTTGAGACAGGCTCTCCCTGGAACTCACTGTATAAACCAGGCAGGCCTCAATCTCACAAAGATCTGCCTGCCTCTGCATCCCGAGTTCTGGGATTAAAGCATATACCAGCATGCCCATCAATTGTCTGGTTTTTGATAGACTTCTGCTTATGAACCTTGAGTTGACAAAAAGTCTTTCAAAGCCTATTCTTCTACTTCAATTGTTTTCACTTCACAGATGACAAAACGTAGGTCTACCCAAGGTCACACATGTATTCGAGATCCTATCATAAAGATACTGGTCCCCAGAGAGAAGGGGAGGAAAAAGGAGGGAGTTGAAGTGGGAATCTGGGAGCTGAGCTGTTTGGCTTGCTGGCTCTATTTTGGGATTGGCCTCCCAGGCCTGGAGACAATGTACACACTGCTTTCTGACAGAACCACGACTATGACCACAGAGAAGGGTCATGGGCCGCAGGGCTGGGGCCTCCAGCACCACTCTAACAGCTACAATTAGATAATCAGCTTGGGCAAGCACGCAGGCAGGACTCTATTACTGGCTATGATCTATGACACTAGAGCCTTCATTATGTTAGCAGCACTGGGTATTTATATCTGAGGCCCAGGAGGCCTTCTGTGTGCTCTGCTTTTCTTCCAGTGATCAGAACAATAACCAGCCTTTTCCAGGACCCGAAGAGCCATGAACTGCTCTAACATTGCTCCTCTGCCTATGGCAGTACAGCCTCTTTTCCTGGTTCTTGTCCACACCTATTCCCCTACCATCTCCTTTAGTCCTGAGGATTGAATGTAACTCTCCCGATGCCTAAATCTTGTAAAGTCATGAGATATGGCTTTTCTCCTTGCTGGATTTATCAGGCTTGAACTCTGGTGTTCCAGTCATTGACTGATCTTTTTTTTTTTTTTTTTTGTTTTTTAAAGACAGGTTCTCCCTGTAGCCCCAGCTGTCCTGGAACTCAAGATCCGCCTGCCTCTGCCTCCCAAATGCTAGGATTAAAGGCGTGTGCCACCACGCCCTGAGCTGACTGATCTTAAGAGAGGCTCAATATGAGAGTCTAGGGGAAGAGGCCAGCTTCCCCAGTAAAGCATCCAGGAAAGGTATCTTGCATCTGTGATGAGAGAGTGCCCTGTGGAAATGTCAAGGTCTAAAAGTGTGATATTCGTGCCTCTTTCTTCAAGAAGGAGGAAGTAAACCCGACACCAGCATCTGTGTCCAGAAGCACTTACCTCCTCACCATTCTGGCCCAGCTCTACCTTGGGGGGGAACAGAGGGAGAGAGCAGGGTGGTTTCCTTCTTGTTGGTTTACTGGCTGGTGTCTAGAAGGAGGGCGACAGACGACACAGGGAGAAAAAGAGAGACAGTGAATCAGGCAACAGGGAGGAAGAGGAAGGAAGTGGAAAGTGATATTAGCAATGGTTAGGGATGTCTGGAAGAGAAGAGAATGATGGGAAGGTTGGCCGTCTAAGGGACTGCCCACCTGCTACAGGAGTTAGTGCTGTGACGCACCTGTCCGGTCACTTTAGGCATTTGTCCTTTCCCTTTCCTAACATCATCCTGTGCTTGAGATTCTCCAGCCCGAGCCAGCCTTTCAAGATGGCAGCCACATAGAGCTTTTTCAGCTGTTGGAGACGACCAGCCCCTCAATGCTATCTCCTTTGTCCTTCAGGATATTTCCCTGTCTAGACATCATTGGCCAGAGTTCTTTAGTTGAGAAAACAGTGCAAATAGTGTACATAAAAAATCAAGGCAGCTAAGTTGTCACTGCCTCCTAGAGCCCGGATGGACCCGTTCCACCTCAAGAGCCCTTCCTTCCGCTTTTTTTTTTTTTTTTTTTTTTTTTTTTTTTTTTTTGTCTTTTTGAGACAGGACCTCGCTGTAGCTCTGGCTGTCCTGGAACTCACTCTAGACCAGGCTGGCCTTGAACTCACAGAAATCCACCTCCTTCTGCCTCCCAAGGGCTAGGATTAAAGGCGTGTGCCACCATGGAGTGCCAGCACACCCGGCCCTTCCCCTTATTTTTGTTGCTGTTGTTTGACACAGTCTCTTGTAGCCTGGGCCTGACCTTGGAGTCCTTAGGTAGCTGAGGATGACCTTGAACTCCTGGTCCTTTTTCCCTACCTTGCAAGTGCTGGGATTACAGGTATACACCAATACGCCTGGTACCCTCAGCTCACGTCTAACGAAAGCCACACACCACATGAAGGACAAAAATCTAATCCAACAGTCCAGAGTCATACACCTCTTTTTTCACACTGTCTTCTTCGGCAGGATTCTTCTAGAATTCCCTGATCCCTTTCTTGTTCTTCCCTGGTCTCCCTCTGGATCTGCTCTAGTCTTGCCAGAGTCCTGCTTTCTAGGCTAGCGGAGTGTGAGGACTTCCAGGGCGGGCTGGGCCAAGGCTGTACCATCCAAGTCTGTGTCAGTGGAGGATGGAGATGAAAAGGAATCCACATTCTGCCCTGCTACTAATCCCTCTCACCACAGTGGGAGCCTCGCTCTAGTGCGGGAGGATTCTGTCCAGGCTCCGGGGGGGTGGTGGCACATTCCTCACATTCAGAGGGACCCTCTGGAGCTTCTCTTCCAAATTTGGTAATTGTCAAGGCTCCTTCCTCCAGCCCTTCTCCTCAGGCCCTGACAGGATTCCCCTTCTCCAATCCCCCTCAGACCAGGATGCTCTTCCTAAGTCTCCCCACTTACCTCCTTGGCTGCAGCCGCCTGCTCTCGAAACCGCCCTGCCAGCTGAGCCACTGAAGGGGGTGCTGAGCTGTCCACATTAGAGTTGGTCTCTGCAGATCTTTCCTGACAAATCAAGGAGAGGCGACAAATGTCAGTCAGCAAGTGCACACTCTGCTCCGACAAGGGTTGTGCGGTGCCAGTGTCAGGAAAAGCACATGGCTTTCGGTCCCATGGGAAATTCTGTCACAATGAGCTATTTTAACAACGTATTGCAACTGGCTCCTGTATTCAGGAACAACAACAACACCACCTATTCAGTCAACTATATTTACATTTAGTGAATAGCTACAATGTTTGGGGGTTTTGGAGGTGTCCCCGAGGTCAAATAAAACAAGGTCTTGTCTGAAAGAGGAGCCCAGGGATTTGGAGGCAGTACAGGAGAGGGTCTCTAACTCTGTAGAGACAGGCAGTATCAGCAACAGCCTGGGAGTCTCCTTCACTTGTTTAATAACTTTGAAAAATGAGGGAGACGGGTCTTCGTAGGAAACAGGGTGCACATATGCCCTTTCTTGAATTTTTACATACAAACATGTATGTGTTTCTTTGTTACTTAACTGACTCCCTTAGGCAACAAATGATCCTCCGCGAATTATCTGTTGCATGAATAAATGCCATGAGAGGTGGCAGCTGACAGGATGAGAAAGGGGTTGCAGAGATTCAACTGCCCACTTGCTTTGCTTCTCCCAAGGCTTAAGCTTTCTTGGGCCTGGAAAGGACAGTGGTGGTTCGTCTCTCATTAGGGCTCTCTGCGAGCTGGTGACTGACTATACAGTAGCGGGACTGGGACAAGGCTTTAGAAGGGTTGTTATTATGAGAGGCTTTCAGCTCCAATCATAGTTTACTGATACTTCAATAGAAGATGCCAGTGGAACGTATTTATTCCCATGACACAGACGTGAATAAGCAATCTTAGAAATGGTGCCTTGCTGCTGCCCCGATCCACACAGTCATCTGGGTTTAGGGATTTACTCTTTTTATTTTTGACAGAGTATCCATCTGTAATCCAAGCTGACCTTGAATTCACAATCCCCCTACTTTTTCTTACTAGAGTTCTGGGACTGTAGGCATGCACCATTACACCCAGTTCCTCTTGGTCTTGAAAATAACTTAAAAACATTTATTTAGCTGGGTGTGGTGGCGAACACCTTAAATCCTAACACTTGGGAGGCAGAGGCAGGCAGATCTTTGTGATCAAGGCCAGCCTGGTCTACAGAGCAAGTTCCAGGACAGCTGGGGCTACATGGAGTACATGGAGACCCTGTCTCGAAAAGACAACAAAAAAAGAACCATTTATTTATTTATTTATTTATTTATTTATTTATTTATTTATTTATGGGATGAAGGATTTGGAGGGAGTCGGCTCTCTTTTCCTACCATGTTGGTTCCCAGAGATTATTTAGGTTGTCAGGCTTGGTAGCAAGTGCCTTTCCCTTCCTGAACAGAGCCCATCTGGAGAAGAACTGTGCCGAGATGGGAAAGGATGACGGGGGTCTCGGACCTTCTGCTGGGAATGGCTGTTCTGGGAAAAAACTAGGTATTTCCTTCCTGTTCCCTGTGTCATTCAAGTCTGGCTTAACACCAAGGCTGGCTTCAAGGAGGATAGAAAAGGATTCACCCTATTCAAGAAGCCAGATTCTCCCCATGGCACTGGGCAAAGCCAGGAAGCCAGATGCCTGACTCCGTAAGTCTGCTGGTGTGCCCAGGACTCATGTCTGCCTGATCTTTTCACTGGACACACTAGCAGTGGTCAGAGACCATTATCTCGCCCTCCTGGAGCCTCAGACAGGCTTTAGGGACAGTGTGTGGTGAGTTGAGCTGCCCTTGGCAAAGACATGGGGCAATCGGTCTGTCCATCTGTCTAGCTTCCTGCCACACACCAGATCGGCCTCTGTCCACTGCTATTTATTGCTCGGACGCTGCTGACGGTGCACTCTACCTCAGCTTCCCAGGCGCCAATGGCTAGTGGTGCAGCAAGGGACATTCCAGTTAAAAATAGAGCTACAGAGGGATCAAAAACGCCTGCACTTCCCTGTCTCAAAACCGAGCTTGGCAAGG